>JARFJB010000726.1:1862500-1867500 GCA_036346205.1 Vesta saturnalis
TATGTCCATTCAATATTGACCAAATTTTACCAGTCACTCAATTAATTCTTAAAGAAAATGTCTCATAACCCTATAAATCCTGTCACCTCTGACACAGGATGTTACAGGCCAAAAAACCATTATACGGCATCTAATGACAATATATCTGTAAACACAAACGTTAAAACTTTTTCAACGGTAGGCAAACGAAATTTCCCAAAAAGATCAGGCGGTTACCTCTATTGATGGATTGGCGGTTAAAGATTATGTACACAGGAAGGTTGTCAATCCGAAAAGTATTTTACCTCGGAGTAACAACCGAATATGCATATATTTATCATCAACAGAACTTGTTCATAAATTTATCGAGGACAAGGCGGAATTGACATTAATTCTATTTTTGTGCCTGCCAGGAAATTAATTTACCAGCCAAAGGATTATTCTGTCAAATGTATCGCCATGTATACCACACAATGTTATAGAAAACGAATTAATAAGGAATAAGTTGCAATTAGTATCCCCATTAAGTTTTATAGACAGGGATTGCAATAGACGGCTATGCCCACAACAGTTTTCGCAGGCAAGTTTTTTGCAAGTGACCACAGTTCTGACATAAATATACCTAGTTCAATTGTAATAGAGTTTGATGACGACCTTATAGAATTTTTGTCTGACGGAAAAGTCAAGTGCTTTAAATGCAATGAATTAGGACATATCGCTTCAAAATGTACACGATCTGGTGCTGAATTGCAACCAAATATTGCAGTAACCATTGAATCTCAGAAACGACCCCATCCACCCACAGAATCTTCATCCCAGGCATTTGAGGAAAGCCATTTATCAATTAATATCGTCGATCTCGAACACAATGAATGTAGCATCGAAAATTCTGAAAACATAACGGAAAAATTTATAACGCCAACACAATCAAACACAGAGGAATATAGCAAAAAAAAAGGAAGCTTGACCAAGAATCTCAGCCTGAGAACTATGAGGAAATCGAACAACATGGACTGAAAATGCAAATCAAATTCTAGATTTTGTTTTGTTCTCAGACTTTTAGACAAAGTTAAGGGTCTAATTATCCTTTGGAAGTAGCGAGGACTTATACGGAAAATATTCGGTCTCATGGATTTAATTCCATGTTGCTCCGTTATTTAACCAAAGGGCTACAAAAGAAAGATGCAAACGGCTTATTAAATATATTCAAGATTTGCAGAAAGAAGGAACCGATCTCCTCACGGAGTCCATTACAGAACGTCTAGATTGTACGTCCTCAAATGAAACCATTAACAGTTCTTTTAATATTTTTAGTCTATAATGGATAATTCAAAAATACGTATATTTACAATAAATAGTAAAAGCATTAGATCAGAATTTAAATGGCTCAGTTAGTACACTTTATAAACGCCAACTCTCCAGACATCCTCTTAATTCAAGAATCAAATGTAATGCAACTAACGTCACTATCAGATTGCAAACAATACTTATTTTATATTAACCCATGCGACAGTAAGTACAGCGGAACGATCATTGCAGTTAAAAAGCTTAAACAAATGAAATAGAACATGAAATTATAAACAACTCTTATGCACACAGAATACAAGTTACCGTTAATAATAAAATGGCATGTTATAAATGTGTATCACCACAATGCAAATATTGACAACACCAACCTCCAGGCTTTCCTGAGCACTGTAGATAGTACATCTCGAATTATAATTGGTGGTGATTTTAACTGCACCCTGGACGCACTGAATGATAGACTTGGTTCCGTAGAAAAGATCTGAAGCACCCGACAACTGAATGAACTTATCCAATCGTCAAATCTTGCCGACTGCTGGAAACTTTTCAACAGAGGTAAGAGGATACATTTTTTACACATATACACTCAAAACAGCGTCACGGTTAGATAGACTGTATTGCTCTCAAAACTTAATTGCACAACTACAATCAACTAAACTGCATACATCATTCTCAGACCATCTTTCAGTATCAATCAGTTTCAATGTGGTAAAGTTTATGATTACCCACCACTGGAAATTTGACAATTTTCTTAGAAGACGAATCCTTTACAGAGCATATGAAAGTGTTTTAACAACGGAAGTTACTAAATCCATACCAGAGCATAGTATACCCACATGGTGGGAAAATTTAAAGCTAAAAATCAAGGACATAACAATCTTACATCAAAGGCAAAGTAAACAACGAAAGTACCAAGATATTCAAAACCTAGGAAAGCTAGTACAACAAACTCCCAAAGTAGTGCAGGCCAACAATCCTACAACAATGTAGCGTCTTTAATGAAAACTTCAAAAGATGCGTTCCACCGCATAAGCGAAAGGCAACTAATAGCTAGAAGGTGTGAAAATTAATTCAATCCGATCGTCCCACTCTCAATAAACACGTTGGAAATACTTGCAAATCACTACAGTACTAAGACATAACGGTAAAACAATTAATAGCCAACTTGCAATCTGCGGAATTGTGAGAGATCATTTTAGTAGCATGTACAGTAAGAAACCCAGCAATACAAATTCTAGCAGTGTAGTATATAAGGATCTATCCCATCTTTCCAATAAGGATAAAGTTTTACTTAACGAACCAATATCCATCGATGAATTAACCGTAGCGGTAAAATTGTTAAACAAAAATAGTGCACCTGGTATTGATGGATTAACAACCCAGTTTTACGCATACTTTTGGGATATAATTAAACATTCTTATCAGAAAATGATTACCACAGCAATAGATAACAATCAACTACCACTTCAGTTACAAAATCCGTGGTTGCTCTCATGCCTAAAAAGGCGACTTATTAGAAATACAAAATTGGAGACCTATATCGTTATTGACAACGGATTACAAAATACTTGCTAAGACATTATCCGTGAGACTAACCAGCGTCATTAATAAAATAATATCACCTGATCAGAGTTATTCTATTCCCAATAGATCAATGTACGACACGATACATCTGCATCGCGAGCTTATACATTATGCTAACCAGCACAATATCCCATTAGCTGTAGTGAACTTAGACCAAAAGTCCGCGTTTGACAAGATTTGCCATGGGTACCTGTTTTGCGTTTTAAAAAAATGAATTTGGGGACGAATTTATAAAATATGTGAAATTATTATACAAAGTGCACCAGTCATATACGACTGGGATCATTACTAACCAGCGTCATCTCTTTTGAAAATGGTATTAGGCAAGGATGCCCTTTGTCAGGTCCGCTCTATTCCATAGCAATCGAACCTTTCCTGAATCTAATCCGAACATACACCAAAGGTCTCACTCTTCCTACGATTCCGTACCCGCTTAACATATGTGTAAGTGCTTACGTGGATGACATTACAGTGTTTACAGCAGATAACAAAGACTTTAAAGTTTTACAAAATTGTTACAATATATATGCAGAGCAATCAGGTTCAGAGTTAAACTTAATAAGTGCAAAGGTATGTGGTCTGGAAGTTGGAAAGCCCGAAAAAACACCTCTAAATATCGAATGGTTTACACACATAGAAATTTTAGGAATCAACTTTTCAAATGATGAACATTTTAGCCGTGAACAAAATTTTATTAAGCTATCTCAATCGTTGAACAACTCTATCACAAAGTGGAATGGAATAGCACCAACATTGTCAATAGTGGGAAGAAAAAACGTAATTCATCAGTTTATAGCGCCCAAGTTATGGCATGTCTTACAAAGCGTTGCATTAACTCTCCAACAGCAAAATGAATTACAAAAAAGGATAGTAGACTTCATGTGGAAGGGAAAACACTGGGTAGCGCAGCAGTGTCTGTGTGTTCCAGCTTATAAAGGTGGACTAGGATTAGTGCACATTCCATCAAAAATCAAACTAATGAGGGTAATGTTAGCAAAAAAATTGATATGCACCCAAGAAGAACAAAATGGAAGGTGTTGATGGAACATGGTTTAAGATCTGCAGATTCCATTGGTTTCTTCAGTGGTTCTTTTGAAAGACAGAAACCCTAGCAAAGGTTCTTTATCTCCATTTATTATTGAAACCATTAAAACCAATCAAAGCGTAGGTCTCTTTCTAGAACAGTACGATGTCATGAAAACACCACATTGCCCTCATCGCTTGTACCAACGATGTTCCACCTATTTTTGCTGATATATGGATAAAGCACGGTTTTGCCACTAAACGATTTTAGACAAAACAATGTCTGGTTGGATGATATGTCATTACTTGCTAGGTTTACACTAGCGAGGTAGTAAAAATGAGCTACTCCGGCACTATTATCGAATTAAGCAGGTTTTCGCTGATAAGCTTGTAGACTATGGGCATACAAACCCAAAAATACGATTTTATTTAATTTCGACCACAAAACGTACTGCTTAAATAAACGAACCAAAAGGAAGCATCAAGAACTACTAACAACTACGTTTTCAATAAATCCGAAAATCCTCTGCAGATAAACAACTATTGGAATACCGAAACGACAGAATGGAAAGGCTTTTCAACAAATTAACGAACGGATATGTTTGAAATAGCATGGCGGTTCGCTTTAAACCGCTTAGCTGATCCATTGTATTTATGCCGTGCCGGTATAAGAAATACAAGTACATGTCACTACTGTAACGAGCAAAATGCAAATGCGAAGCATATGATTCTGCGCTGCTCACAAACCAAAGAGCTTTGGGATTTAGTACATGCATCAGTATCACTCATACTTGACACGTCCATAAGCGAAACACAAATAATATGCGGCGTAAAAGGTAGCCAACAAGCAAACGATCTGGCAAACTTTTAATAAATCTAGCTAAAGCAACCATTTACAATACGTACATCAACGATATTAAAACAATACCGTGACTGTGTGTCTAAAGTGTCAGTACGTAACACGCCTAAGAAACAGAATCATTCAGGATTTTTCGTGGCATACCAAAAAACAATTGACACGTTTATTTCGAAATGGACAATCAACAATGTTTTGTGTGTTATAAATTGAACAACAACTGATCTTAAACATATCATGCGCTTAAACTTTC
>JARFJB010000726.1:1870000-1987500 GCA_036346205.1 Vesta saturnalis
AATTTTAGGTTTTAAACCGTGTATTTTAACCTTCCAACCTATATATATATATATATATATATATATATATATATATATATATATATATATATATATATATATATATATATATATATATATATATATATATATTTCACTACCACTAAAGCGACTTATCCTACACCATTTGGCCATGTTTCGCCAAGATTGGTCATGATGTCTGTGTGTGTGTATATATGGATGTATGTTATAATTCACAATAACTCTAGAACGAAAGCACGAACGTACTGTTTTCATTTCTCTGATTGGATTTTCGAACAAATTCAACGGCGGCGAGGGGAGCTTATGAGGGTCTGTTTTTGATTTTTATCAAATATTTCTGAAACAGCTGTAAGATATAATAAATACGAGTTTATAAACCTTAATTATTTAGATTAATTTAGGGGCGAAAAAATTCCTAAGGTATAATTTAAGTGTTAGTTCAATATTTTTCAATATCTGAATAATAATTAATTTTATAAGAAATATAATATGGCATATTTTTTAAGGAAAATTTAATTTTACATAACTAAATAAGGGTAAACATTAAATAGATATGCTTAAACTGTATTATCTATATTTTTACAGAAGAAGGCGGCCTTGGAAAATTATTTTTTAAGTTAGTACCTAGATGTTAACCTCTATCTGACATGAAGTTTTAAACGTGTATTTGACGTAGATTATTGTTATTGTTTTTACAATATTTCTTATTATCCTCGCCAGGAGCTGTCAGGAAAGTTTCCGATGTTAGTAATCAGTTCGTCAACTGTGATGTTCAACATTTCTTGCCGTTTATACCATTGCTTTATTGTTTCTTCAGTATGTCGCACACAATTAGCCCATACGGTTTTACCACAATGCTGTAAATCTTAGTTCCGCAGCAATTACGTTCTCATCTTTATAGCCAACTCGTCCAATATGCTTGTCATAATATCCCTTTTCGTATGCCTATATTAATTCTATCGCATTAAACTCACAGAGATATGTCCTTCGTACCTTTTTTGTGTTTGAAGTGACTGATGTGATTCTGTTACCCATTAACGATTAGGTGAATTGATCTCTTTAATGTATTGTTTAAGAAATTTAATTCGCATTTCTGCGATGTAACTTTTTTCAAATAAATCTCTACGATTGGAGTCTTTTTTTAAATTTGAATACTAGCGATTAGATTTCATGATGAAAACTTTTGTGACTTATTAATATGTGATGTGATATAATGTTACTCACTTTGTGCATACATACTGTGTAAGGTATTCTTTATGATGATTAAAAGAAGTAAATGTAGGAAATGACTAAACAGTCAAAGGATAAACAAACAAATAGAAATTATTTAGTACGTACTACATTAGTCAAATAGGTTTACTCTTTCTACTACATTTGATTATTCAATACCGTATATCGATTGCGTCAAATGCACTACGAATGTTCACCATCATTATTTAATTCACTGTTTTATACGAGAAGACTGTATAAACAAATTGGATAACTAGATTCATAAATTAATGATGTAGCGGTAAACACTCCTGACGAGGATAGTATTTTCGTAAATAACTTATTATAAAAGGGGTTGCATAATTATCCCAAAAAAAAGGTTATTAAAATTATTTCATTTCTTTTAATTTCCATTATGTAGGTTGGAAAGTAGTGTGTTGTTTCACGCCAGATATTTATATCTTATACAGACATAAATGTTTTGATAATAATTACAATTTCAATTTTTATAAGGTACTTTGATATTAGATTTAAAGAAGACATTAGATATTACAAATAATCACACAAACATGGATCAAATTATGCTAATAAAATCTGGACATTTTAAATATAGAATTATAATTTACAAATGCGTCTATTATGATGATTCATTACCTTATATATTTTTACTTATTGTGATGCATGTATTGAAAACCGTAGAGAAATACGAACAAACATTACTAAATTGTATTTTTTGAAACATTTGTACTTTTTAATAATGACTTGCCTAAAATGTATTAAAAAAAAGCTATATTTTGTGATGATAACATAAACAAGTCGCAGTTAAGAAAATAATTACTAAAATGTTACTTATTATCAGTTGACGTTTCCAGTATGATTTCAGTCCGAAGTTGTTTACAAAGCAGTACCGTTTTTAATTCAAAACTTATTTTTTTATTAAATATGTCTCCAGGGTATTTTACGGAAGCGTTCTTGAAAGTACAAATACTGAAAAGAAATCAGTTGAGACGTTATAATAAGCAAGCTGAAGTAAATATTGCAGCCCACTCTTGCGAAAACAAAATTATGTCAATTTAAAAGAATGCCTTACATTTTTGCTGTGCTTTGTTAAAGTATGTTTACGATACATGACAAATTGAAAATCGTTACACGTGACATAATATGCGATAAATTATAAAATATTTTATAGAGAAGTTTTATGTTTACTAAGGAAAGGAATCAATGCGACGGCAGTTTAACTGAAATCGCAAACTCTCATTTTTGAATTGCACGATAGAGTAATTGTCAAGCTTAATTTAGCTACCAAGTGTAATACAATTATTATTCAAATTACGTTCTAAGTGCTCTTAATTGCGTGATCCCAGCTGGTTAAGTAGGTATAATGTTACAGTCTAAGGTTACTAAATTTTCTTAGGTTAACAGATGCTGCGTTTAATATGCTTTGAAATTAATATTAATTAAAATACCTTAATACTTAAATGTATTAACACGCAGTATTAAAAATAGATTGGTAGACGTATTTTACAATGGTATATTTAATAAGAACTATTTAATATTTTTCGAAGTCCGAGTTAATTTTTGGGGCGCCTCGGTAAAATGTAAGGGATGCTCCCTTAGATATTTGATTCCCTTTGGTTATTACAATTTTAGGGAAGAAGTATATTCGTCATTAAACCAATTTATATTTGTTTGCCTTAAGATCAATGTTTTCTCCTAATGTGTAATTTACTACTACGTTATATCGAGATATAATTGAGTGGCCACGCAGAAAATAAATAAAGGCATTATTGTCAAATTCTCTAGATTTGGTAAAATGTAATTTCCAAGCTAAACTCACGGGTCAATTAAAATTGACTTGCGAGAGAGACAATAAAATTAGGTTATTGGAAGTTATTCGAATGAACATTACAATAAGGTAAAATGTAATTTGTAGCTATTAATTGAAAATAAAACCATACTATTAAGTTAATTGGTTCTTGTTTCTCCCGAAACGAACTTAAAAGAAAAAATCAATTAAACGGGAAAATGTCATGCAAATTAATTAAACAGTAACTGATAATTGTGTAATAATCATTGTCTCTACTACTGCTTATCGCAACTCTGAGTATATTCATGTATGAAACTCGAATACCGTAGTAACAAGCCTTGTCGTTTAATTGACTGTGCTTTACTAATTGGCTTATAACTTGATTTAATATGTAGTTAAGAATTTACAGATTTATACGGGGATGGCAATTGCAAGCTGTATAGATAATTTGTAGCTATGGCATTTCATTCTACTGTATACAAATTGAATACCCTCCATGAAATGGTACGTAATTACTAATATAAACAAGCCGATATATAATTTAAGCAAACCTTGAATTATCTAGTTAAGGTACAACATTTTTATGTTTGTGATTTATTATTTACAACAATAACACTTAGGTTTTGTATAAATTTATATACAGTGAATTTTATTTTAAACGCACGCTTTACACTCATATGGTTATTTCAAATGGTCGCTTTTAAATGAAACATATCAAAACAAGGGAAACCTAAATCTATGCTATAGTCTGTAAAAATAAAGATTTTCTTTTTCGGCTTAGCGCTTTATTACTCTGAGACTTTGGAAATATACAGCCGTTTCTTTCTCGCGACAATGGAAATCTAATCCTATTCCAGAAGTTACCAAACGTTTTCAACGAACTCAGTTCGGTACTGAATTCAATATTCCGGTATCTCAAATACTTTTCCAGATATTAAATTTCGAAATTATCAAATTTTATCTTTTTGATAAGGCCAGACTTTTTTTATACTTTCGTTACGGCGGTATTCGAAGTTCGTTTTTTAAAAAGATTTTGAGGCAATGTATTATTTTGGGGTCTAAATACGCAAATAGCCACCTATTATAATAGATTAAATAATGAGGAATTGATTACCACTTTCATCACTTTCTACTAATTATCCCATTAGGTATAAGTGCATTCCTATATAATATTTGAATTAGTCTTTGCTTTTGCTGTGATAAGGCAACGTGTTCTTATTGAAACCTAATAACGGTGCCCGGAAGCTGTTTTAATAAAATGTGCCAACAACTTATTGTGAATGTGTATGAATACTTTGATCGAGATATTAGCAAACAATAAAAACTGGTTTATGCATATCAATTCCTTTTTAATTACCAATTAATGATTTCGTTGTTGCACATTTCAAAATAAATGAATTATATTAAGTAATAAACCTCTGCATCCACACACAAAAAAAACTTTCCAACATAGTTAAAATTAAAAATCGTTCAAAATGTTTTATAACTTCTGGAATAGAATTAAAATTCCATTGTGTTTACCTCTCGCGAGCGGTCTTAAGTCATTGAGCAGGTAATTTACGCTTTCACTAAAGTCGCGTACGTTTCTATTGAAACCCAAACGTTAGAAAGAAACGGCTGTATATTCCCAATGTCTCAGAGTAATAAAGCGTTAAGCCGAAATAGAAAATCTTTATTTTTACAGACTATACCAAACTTATACTTCACTTCGCAGCTGAGAAATATATAAAATGGAGTTTTATCTTACCTTATTAAGTAATAGTTCCATGACGTATTTTCCCGACAATATGACGTCAAGTTTTATTACACAACTGCCAAAACGAACAAGAATAACAGGCTCATGGGTTGTAGGTATTTCGAAAATTCAGTACCCTTGTTCTTTTGCCGCTGTAAGTTCGACACACAATTTAATTTATTACAGAACTGATCCACCCGCAGGAGAAGAGACGATATTAAAAAAGGCTGCTTCACATTTGCGACACAACAGCGAGAAAGTCATTTACATTGATGACGGATGGTATGTGTTACGTTTCGCCTCGAGGAATTATGCCAACACTGAAGAAATTGCCGGCGAGCTAAATAACCACGAGTTAATAAGTAAATTGCTAACAATCGAATACCATAATCTAACTAAGTGCGTCACCACGAAATTAAAAACCTCCTTCTCGCTATTCGGATTCTCACAACGTTTAACCTTACAGCTGGGTTATCGGCCGTATCAAAACATAGCTATGCAACCAATCCCCCCGCAACCCGCTAGTATATGGATAGGATTACCAAAGCAGATGTTTTTTTTATTGTGACATTGTTGAACCGGAAATTGTGGGTGATGTATCTCCGCTTATGTGCATAATAAATATTACTTCAGAAAACTATGTTTACGGGAGCCATAAAGATGTGGTTTTTTCGCCTGCACACTACATACCGGTGATGACACGAGAATCTGAAAACATCGAGATTAATATAAAAACAGATACGGGTGCAGCAATGCCATTCGAGTTTGGGACGTCGTGTCTGAAGCTACACTTTAAGAATGTGCAATAATGGTTTGTCCTTATCAACAATATTATATGAATCAGGCCGGTAACGGCATTGGATCCATCTACAGAGGCGCACCATATCAGCGTGGTCACGGAATAGGAAGCTGACTAGATGGTATATTTAGAAGTATAATACCGTTATTTACAAAGGTGCAAAGGGCATTGGAAAAGAAGCTCTCAGAACGGGTGCTAATATTCTTGGTGACGTCATAGAGGATCGACCTGTTAAGGAATCGTTTCAAAGAAGATTTCACGAGGCAGGTAGAAATCTTAAACGTGAAGCCGATGAGAAAATCGATAAAATGATGGAGGGTTCGGGCTATAAAGGAGTACGTCTGGCCGATAATAACCAGTCTCTACCGAGAGTTGTTACCGCTAAGAAGAAGAAACCTATTTACAACGATATATTTTCATCATGTGAATGCGTCAAGTCCGCATTGGATTTGTTCGCTTTACCGTCGACGCAGCAAGTATCGAGGGTGGTGAATGGATATTTTACAAGCCCTTATCAGTGATGACGCCCCAATAGAATTTGTAGTCCCCGGAAATGGAAACGATTACATAGATTTAAGTCAGACCATGTTGTACGTCACAGGTAAAGTTCTAAAGCAAGATGATACAGCACTTACTGATACGGATGTTATAGCACCGGTAAACAATTGGATGAATTAACTTTTCTCACAAGTGGAGGTTTACTTAAATCAGAAGATGGTGTCACAACCAAACAATATTTACGTTCACCGCTCATATATCGAAACGTTGCTAAATTATGGAAAGGGGGCCAAAGTTCACATCTAGGTTGTACCTTATGGCACAATGATACAGCTGGGCAAATGAATACACTGGGAAACGCAACTAACGGTTTCTTGAAACGTCAAGTACTTGCAGCTACCAGCAAACAAATCGTGATGATTAGTCACGTGCACTCGGATTTGTTTAATCAGGAAAAGTTTCTCATAAGAGGTGTTGAATTAAAGGTTAAATTTGTACGATCAAGAGATACCTTTAGTATAATGGCGGCGCACGCTTCAACTTACAAGACGCTAATTATGGACGCTAGGTTACTGGTGAGACGTATGCGTATCAACCCCACCTTTCTAATTGCACAACTAAAGCTTTAGAAACAACTGCAGCAAAATATCCTGTTACAAGGACCGACGTAAAAGTGTTAACTATACCTGCAGGCATACAGCGAAAATCATTGGATAATATCTTCCTTGGTCAGTTACCTAAGTGATGTATCATAGGTTTTGTCGCAAATAAAGCCTTCAACGGTGATTACCCCTCAAATTCACTCAATTTTCATCACAGCAATATTAATTACATGTCGTTATATATTGACAGCCAACAAATTCCTTCGAAGGCCTCACAACCAGACTTCGCAGCTAATGGTTTATATGTAAGCGCATATTACACCATATTCTCCGATAGAGTGAGAGCAACGGTATGTCGAGAAGCGATTACCCCAACGGCCACTGTTTAATGGACTTCGACCTAACCACTGACTTGTCTGCAAACGCTAACACACTCTGGTATTTAGTTAGAAACCCATCGCCTAGAAGTCGGCATTGAAGAAGCTGTCGTAGAAACCGTTAACTGTTTAGTGGACGCCAAATTTGATAACGTGATTGAGATCGATAAACATGGCAATGTGATTGTGGATTTTGCCTGTTAAAAGGGACAGCTCTCGATCACAAACTTTAGTATCCAACGGCAAGCGAAAGAAGATGAACGCACACTTGGACGTACAAGGATTTAGAGGTGTTGATCACGAATTCATACCGAAAGAAATTTCCGCGATTACAGATCATGGTTTGTTACTGCTGATGCTAATAAAGTCACCTCGAGATTATTTTATATCAAAGCCCATGTCAAGACAGATAAGGTATTTAGAGGATAAACACCACGGCTTAAAATTGCGATCAGGGTATGGCCATAAAACGATTTCCAAGATAAGAACTCTGCTGCCGTTTAACAAAATTTACGTTGAGGGTAATGAAAAACAACAGTTTTCAAGATTCTTTAACAAACCAATACAACACTTGGACGATTAAAAAATCGAAAAAGGAAGCAAAGGCGTATAGTTATTTAAGCCATAACATCGAGGAGCCTATGTGTGCTCTAGAAAACGCATTACTACTGCACGACTGGGCGCATACCAACTCCAAAGACGTATGCCGTACAAGTGTTGAAATGTTTGAAATCGATCTCCAGCCACAAGAATGTATTTCGACTTGTACGTGCTTCTAATCAGCTACCGCGACATGCACCTAGACCTTGTGCAATTATAGTGAGCACGGGTCCGGAAAACAAACCAGGTCAGCATTGGACTTCTTTACTTTGCTTCTTTAACGAGAATGGTAACGGGGAATCTTTGGACGACCCCCGCTAGGTTACCATTTAGGAGAAGAATTATAGATGGTTCCGCTACAACAAAACGACGCTGCAGGATTACCATTCGGATGTGTGCGGACCTTATACGATAATGTTCTTGTATTTTAGAATAAATAATTGACCTTTGATTGATTCTGTAAATTAGTTTTTCACTACATGTTTAGTTATAAATGATCAGATAATCCAGTTACCATATAATACTTGTTTTCCAACCATTCTGCTCTGATAAATAAAAGCGTTTTTAATAGTTTAGTTGATTTAAGTTCCGTAAAAAGTTCAGATGATTAACTTCTATTGCAGAAAAATTTTAGGTGAAAAAAAATCTGCAATCACAAGTATATTCTACTCTGTTTTATCGTGTTTATCTCCATCAAGATAATCCTGTTTTGTTGTTGTCTTTTAATTATTTACTAAAATCAACACGCGCATCATGCATTAACAATAATAGTCATGATGTATATCTAATTTATGTCTAATTATCTTCTTACTTAATTGCAGCTCATTTATTTATTCTAAAGTAATTTGTTTGTGTTCGTTGTGTGTGTGTGTGTGTGTGTGTGTGTGTGTGTGTGTATGTGTGTGTATGTGTGTGTGTGTGAGTGCGTGCGTGGGTGGGCGCGTGCGTGCGTCCGTGCGTGCGGGGGTGCGTGCGTTCGCGCGTGTGTGTGCGCGCGTGTGTTTGTGTGTCTGTGTGTGTGGGTATGTGTGTGAGTAATTGAACATACAAATAAATCAAGCATAATTTTCGAATGTATAGATGCTTGCCGCTTAGACAGAGATCTGTCTGTATAAAATAAAACGCTATTGCATCAGGGTAGAACTGATTATTATTTCACCTAATATATAGACCTTGTTTTTTGCAGCAGCAAATTTTTAAAATATTTGTAAACACAATAATTAACGTGATGTCGACAACTGATTGTCACTTTCCAATTAATATAAATGAAGTTGTATTATATTATGCTTTATTTTATTACACTAATTTAAAATGAATAATTTTTATTTTTCCTTTTAGCTCAGTCGTATTTTGTACTTGCAAAATAAGGATCGGGGTTCATTATTAAGGCCTTCAACACTCTGAACAAATAGATTAAAAAGTTTATATACATTTATTTCCTATTATTTATAAATTTAAATATTTAGACTTAAATAAAATAAATAAACATATACACAGGTGGATTGTTCGATTCGGATTCTCTGGAGTTTCTGCAAGGTAACATTAATAGAAGGGTTGGTTTTTGACTGTTAATCTACGTTCTATGACTGATTTGAGTTTACTTGGTTAACTACCGAAATAAAATAAATAATTTTACCTGAATGCGTCCCTGTATAAAATACAGAAGTCGGGAGCAAGATAAAACTGTTATAAACACGTGTGAGATAAGACGCCGAGCTCAGTGCTCAGCTTTCACAGAAATAATCAATAGTTTTAAAGCGGTCGGATTTCGAACGTATAAGAATACTGTAGTTTTATACCTGATTTTCTTATGAAAATAAACTCATTCACGTTTAAATTCAATTTTGCCCTTTTAAATAAATGAAAGCTTTTCGTTTTGAAGGTAGATTTTGCACGATAGCTGCGGATTATTTGTTTACCTTCAGATATTAATTATACTATTACACAGGTTTTTATTTATATGAAACAATTTTGTTATGTTGGCTGAGTTTAAAATATAAAACCTTTGTTTTCTATTAAACTCAATTGTTCGCGTCTAACAATAATGATATTAATTATTTAACGAAATAGATCACCGGATGGTTTCTGGTTTACAGGTAACAATCTTACTAATTGCAAACGGTGTAACTTACGTTTTCGGTAGTGGCGGCGGCGGTTTAATTACAAGCGATAATTTAGTACAGATGAACACGTCTAGTTTTTACGGTTGCGTTTCGATTTTACTGGATTAACGGCGTAAACTAGGTGTTCAGCTTAATCTCCCGACGAGGGTGTAATTACAGGTACTCTGCGGTTTCTGGTACGTTTCTCGAGGTGTTTTTGTTTTAGTGTTAGTGTAAATTTGTGTAGGTGGGTCTCCTTTGTTAGTAATCTGGGTAACTACCCGTTAAACCTAACAAGAGGATCTCCGGCGGTTAATGGAATGTAGGGCAACTACCCTCCAAACTCCACAGTGTAGGTGTCTAGTAATGAAAGAGTATGTCGGGCTTCCAACCCTGCATATCCCTCTCACCAGGTGTATAGTGATGTAGGTATCTCAACTTACGTACGTTCAACGTTAGATCTCTGCAACTCTAACCCTTTGGCTTCGGTGACGATATCAAGTCGCGGTGTCGCGTTTTCTGCTCCGGACGGCGGTTACAGGCTGGGGGTTTTATGCAGGGAGCAGTCGGCACGAACGCGAAAATGGAGTACACGATTTCTGTTCGGATTGTTCTGGTAGCTATCTTCTGGTAGAGATTGTTTTAGCAGAGCGTACCTTGTTTTTATAAAGCATTTCCGAGGGTGGCTACAAAACCTTTGGGGTGAGGTTCCGTAGGCCAGTATTGGCAGAAGATGCTCTGACGTATACAAACTTTTAAACGTTTTTGAGATTTACGTCTGGGGGGAGAATGCATGATTAATTATTGTGCAATTTTTTGCAACGTTATGAAATATGTTTAAATTTTTGTAATTGCTTCCACTTGTGCATTTAGCAAGTCACCTTATCTTAATGGATTCCGCGAATTTTATACCAGTACTGATATATTATTTAGCAAATAATTAATCATGACAGGAAAATTTTGATAAAGGACGGCGTCTTGTTACTAAAGATTAGGAAAATAGTTAATAATAGTACAAAAATGGGATATCTGATGGCGTCCCTTTACAGTATAACTGTTTAATAATAATAAACATATATTAAAAGGCCCGCGAACAGATTCCTGTCTTACTAGACTACGGCCCATTATTAGCATTAAAAGCATAAATAAATTAGGTCAAAATCGGTAGATGGGAGTAAAAGAAGGTTAATAATAATTATGCAATCCCTTTTGACAAAACGGATCCTAATTAATAACAGATGAAATCTTTTTATTCTCAGGTGAAAAAAGTTCCGATCCCCACGTGGGCATAAAAAAAGCCAATAAAAAATGACCGACAAAAAATACGCCTCCCATGTGGGCATGTAAAAAGTGAAAGTTAAGGTTCCCCACAAAATCGAAGATGGCGGCGTAAGGTGCCCCTATTCTACTACCATAACATTAGTGTTGGCATTAGGTGGATTTGTAAGATCTCCACTGCTACCGAAGGAGCACAATAATTAAATAAGGTTATTGGACTACCGTTGGAGAGGATGCTGTTACTACTTGAATGTAGGTTGGCGAATGAGCGTGGTTAGGATAAGCTTTTGGAAGTTCATAACAAAGTAGAATTACCTATTAAATTAGAGCAGTTTTTCACGCTACTTTACTTTGTTTGCACGAAAATCGTTGAATCTCGAGTGAGCTAATTTAAAAAAAAGTTAATTTTGGTCTTCAGACCTTGACATCTATTGCTATACAAAACGAAAATTGTACATTCTTTACATTGTTCATAAATGACAACACCGTGTCTTATTTAATAAAATGAGATTTTTTGTTAACCAAAGCTCAGTAGAAGCTAATAAGAATGCCTACTCCTTTTTTCACTCATCCAAAATAATGAAACAGGTGAGAAATATGCAGGAAATCCAGAGGGCAGTTTCATATGTAATTTAATGTAAAAACTTGACTTTGTGATCAAATTTACCAACTGCATCTTTCTCTTTCTTTTCTTGGCTATTAAACATGATGTAGAGGTATGAGGTATTTTTATATACAAACTTAGTTCTTTGGTCTCAAAGCCAATAGGTAATCAGAACATCACTATATATATATATATATATATATATATATATATATATATATCCATTTAATTTAACCTATCCAGAAAATTCAGTGCTTTTTCTATGTAATCCCATGTGAAGATTTGGTTTCGTGAACAAATTTGCTGCGTTGTCCTTTTCTTGAATATTACGTACAAATGAAGGTAAATAACCAGAAATATATCCATTTAAGTCGCAGCTAAATGGTATTGGCCACAGATTGCTGCTTTTGTATCCTCGGACAAGACCTCACGAAAACCAAACATCGAAATACATCTTTACTAAAATTTTGATGCCAAATCGTGGGGTCTTATTCGAACTGCATTGTATCACCAGAAGAATCTGAATCCATAGCACTATCTGAATCTGAATCGGGTTTTCCTAGTGCGATAATAATAGGTTGAATACTTTCAATCTAAGAATATCCCATCTGTTTCTCCCAATCATTTGAAATAATGTTTTCCTTGTGCGCACAAAAATTTTCCACATTGTTGGAGAACATTCGGATAAAACCTCAACCCTTAATTTCTGAACCCTATCTTTCGATGGAAGTTCAAAACATATTTGCTTATTGTAATAAGTTTTACAAAAACCCCATGCCATTTCAAAAGTATTATATTGAGATCTTACTAGAAAATCAGGGTGGCTTATCCAACTGCACCGAATGATATGGTGTGTTATCCATAATCACCACACAATCTGGGTAGTTTGGACAGCGCAGGAGTCAGTTGTTTTATCACCCGATTTTGAAAACGGTAACCATTTATGGTTTGATGATAATCCCGCCCCTCGTTCCCCGAATCGACTGAACAGTCGTAGTTTTCCGGAGTGTTTAGTCTAGTCTACTCCGCTTGTATACATTTACCTCGTAACAACGGATCCTCTGTCATGTTATTTTTATTTGTTGCGAGGTGCATTTGTGTCGCATAGGCTTATTAAATAAGCAATTTCCCGGCAGAACTTGCTGAAAATGATGAGGGTCCTGGTAGGATGTTAATCTGAAAAATGGCTTCAAAATTCACACGTATTCTTAAGTACTCTTAAATTTCATTTACAAACTTCCTTTTTTAGACGATTATTTATGTATAAATGTTGATAGAGAAAGGCCATTTTTCGCATCACACTCGTGATGTATCTGGAATAGATTATAGCTTACATTTAGATTGCAGAGTATGAATACAAATGATTTATATTATCCATCTGTAACATGTTCATCTAACGTCGAAATTAATTCGTTTAAAGACAACCTAAGAAACAAACAATTTGTGTATGTTGCGTTTATGCATGACTTCCCTTACGAGGGATGTGCCTTATTATATGTCACTGATAAGCAACACCTATTATTGCCGTTTATAATACAATGGTTCAGTAAATGCTACAACCAATGCCGAGCCACGGCCTCCAAGCGCCCCGGGGCAAGAAAATTTTAGGCGCCCCCTCCCTCTATGAGCAGGTTATTTTGCTCGTTTTTTTTTGCAACTTCAATGAATCTGTACACGGTACACAAAACTATTTCTTATGGGTTACAATAACAATTATTAAAAAAAGACACTGTGTTTTGAAATTAAACTTTTATTCAGAGACAGGTAAAAGCATAAACATTAAAATAATAATAATACACGTTTTTCAGACTAGTAGATAATTATCAAATATTTCTTAAAACCGCACATATATCTAACAGTCTAACATATGTTTTTATTTTTATTATTATTAATAATTGAAATTTACAAAATACTAGCTTTGTGAGCTTTCTTTTGGCAAATCGCTTTATCGCCTCTTGTGTATCTAAGTTATTTATTAAATCTGCTTCGATTGAAATTTTTCAGCCGCTCTCATGACATTATTGACCTTAAATAATTTTTAATTATCTTTAATTTTGAAAAAGACCTTTCAGCTGTAGCTACTGAAGCAGGCATCGTTAATAATATTCGCAATGATACAGTAGTATTAGGAAATGCATCTTCTAATTTATGTTTAATAATATAATTTAATGTCTCAATTGGGGATAATATAAAACTCTAATTCATGAAATAAATCTTTACCGTTAATTTCACGCTCATTTTTAGTTTTGTCTGTTATAATACTTCCAAGATTTGTGTAAAAGTTTAATTGCCCTTCTCCTGAATGTTGCGTAAGCCTACAGAGGTTACTTAAAAAATAAAAATTTTGTGAAAACTGCCTTAACAATGTAAGTCTCTATTGCGTAGATTGAATGCTCAAATCTAGCACACCAAAAAAACAATCAACTTTGAAACTTAATTCTCTATTTTCTATTACTTCATCATCATGCTGGTAAGCGAGCTGTTTTTCTATTTTTCTTGTTCTTGGCCTTAATACTTCTTTAGTCTCAACTTTTGCCTCAACATCGAGCGAAAAACCAAGTTATTTAGCGTTGCCTAATAAATTAGAAAACAATTTGTCTGTAAATATTATGAGATTACAATCAAATTACTTATTTTAATAAAAATAAGTAATTTGATTGTAATATCATTATATTTAGAATTTACATCAGTTCTACATACATAAAGACAAAATTTACATCGATTGGGGCATGAACCTTGGTGGCGCAGTTGGTTAGCGCGGTACTCTAGCAAAGTACAGGTCGTAGGTTCAAACCCTACCCGAGGTAAACTTTTTATTTATGTATTTAATAAAATTAATAATAATTTTTAATTACATATTTACCTTTGAACTTATTCGTTCATAACAAAACTTATAATAAATCAATTAATTAATTAATCAGTCAATCTCAAACAAATCGTGCTCGATCAAATCAATCTCAATCAATCAACTAAAGTCAATAAATCATGTCGTACAGTTTGCTGAATCCAGATTACATTTCAAAACTGAATACATTAAAGTCTAAATTAAATATTACGTGAAATAATAAATAATTTCTAGCCTAATGCAATGGTGCTTTTTATATAGGCTTTCTAAATAGTCAACACCTATACATTCGAAAAATTATGACTGATTTATTTGCATGTCCAATTACATACACATAAAATTGTTTCATAGAAACGTGTTCATTAACAGTTATAAAAACCTCATTAAGACGACTGGAAAGCAATAATTTCTTATATATGACATAGAGTTAAATTAAATTAACATGTTTTAAAAATATCAAATTCATATAATGGAAATGAAAGGGAAAGGTTTTAATGGTTTATTATTATACGCGAGTTAACAATAACTACAATAGATCTGTAGATCTGATTTTATGACGTCATCCTATAAGAGTAATAGTACATTTTAAAAATATTTATCGACATTTTTGTTACCAATAGCAAGTAAAACATGTATTAAAAAATAATACGCATACCTTCAGATGTGTTTTTTCTTTCAACTGTTCTAATAATAACTATATGTTGAACTGAAATATTTTTATACAGCTCACTAAACACGTTTTCTACTTATGAATGGCTGGACATAAACTGGCTATTGCTTTCCCTTATTAACTAATTTAGAAAGTAATACACAAAACCTGATTACTGCAACTCGTATTTAGCATTTATATTGTATTTATGAATTTACATTCAAAATAAACAAAACGACGATAAAATTCTGTAAAAAAATTATTTTCACTTTGATCGTGTAAAAGTCAGACTTCATCAGCTTGTTATATTGTGTACAAACAAAAATATCACCTAGGTGTTATAAATAAATAAACAGTCTTCAAACTGTGTTTTTATATTGTATATGTACATACAAATTGCTTTAAATAAACGAGTACCTAATTAAGTAAGCAACCAATTAACATTTTCTAGTTTTCCAATGTGAGTTTTGTAATAGGATTTGTTATAATTATTCTCTGTCATAAAAATTGTATTCTAATAAAGAACGAAGACATGTAAAGATAATCACAAGTGTTTTATAATAAAAGATTTTATTTAATTAATTTAACCTGTTAACATGTGCCAAGGTTATTTTTATTTTATAGAAGAGGTCGGCCTTGGAATTTTTTTTAAGTTAACCTACATCAAGGTTATTGATATTCTATAGAAGCGATTGGCCTCGGAATTTTTAAGTTAACATGTATCAAGGTTATGTATATTTTGTAGAAGTGGTCAGCCCTGAATTTGGAAACTAACAAACTGTTTTTTTGTTTTTACAATGTGGTTTTTATTTTTCATAACGCATTTATTATAAAACAAGTTGCATAATTGTTATTAAAATTATTACACTTCTTTTACTCCCTATTTATCAGTTTCGAACTCTACCCATATACGAATTTTATTTACAACACACTTATTTTACCTTGAGAAAAAAGTCACCTTCAACCGACCTTGGAGTTTGCCATAGGCCAAGCTTTGAAGTTGGCCTTGAAGTTAGCCTTGTGATTTTTTAGTGGTTTAATTTGACCTTAGAGGTGTACTATAAATACACGTATCCGCGTTTAGTTATTTAGTTCTGTTTTGAAGAGCACATCATCATCGTATGGAATCTTTAAATATTAACCAAATTTTAGGGTTGTTTCGTGCAGGTATGTTAACCGAAGAGGGGTTGAAAAACGGTTGTAGTATTATTACTTATAAGGTGTTGTGTGAAAACGACACTATTGATTCGATAGAAATTTATAATCATTTTGCGGAGGCCGCACGGAGAGTTGGTGGAGTGTCAGTTATGTATCTGTTTTATTTTTTAAGTTGTTAATTATTTAAAAAAAAAGAGCTCTGCTCAAGTAAATATGGAGGAGGTGTTTGTTCATGATGATGAAGAGAGTATTCGATAACGGTATGTTTTTTTAATTTCTATTGTTAGTTGGTTTAGTGAATGAGTACATTACAGCATCAACGTCAATCGGACTCAGGCTTTCAGCAACAAGAGGCCCTCTACTCAAATGAATCATATTAATATAGCAGGGGAATCAAACAGTAAATTCATAAAAAAATTTAACACAACATGTAAAACGTTGCGATTACATTCAACGACGAGCTGTGCAAAGATAATTCTTTAACATGGTTACAGGTAGAAATATATCGCTTCCTAAATGTTATTTATCTAACAAATATTTTTTACAGAATGCATTTGAGGAGTTGTATACATACATTGTCAAGGATGCGGCTCCGTCAGATCGAGTCGGGATCACATTGAAGAACCCAAATTACCCAGACAAACCAATTGGCGTGTCGTTTAGAAGAGTGGACCAGTTGTCGGTGAGAGTGATAATGTCACTACTGGAAAAGGTAATGCAGAGCAACGTTAGCTTTTTCTCGAATGACTTGTTAGTATTAAATGTGGATAGAGTGTCGGTCCTTGTTGGATATGGACGCAAAAACTTGACAGGTTTAAAGTTCGCAGACTTTTGTAAAGCTAAAAAACGGGGTATTATTGTTGTACCCACAGCAATCAATGAAAACAATTATTTAGCTCGAGCCCTAGTACTAGCATTTAGAAATAACGATACAATGCGCAGTAGCATGGCGCTGTGTTATCCCTTACTTCAAGAGTGAGCCATGCAACTTTTCCTAAACAGTGGCGTAGATCTTAGTCAGGGTGGTAGTTACGAGCATATTTAAGCATTTCAAAATCATTTAATTTCATATACCATTGTAGTTTATAATTCGTGTATAGGTGATTCGGTTTATTTTAAGGTCCTAGGGAATCGGGTAAAGTAGTTTTAGCTTTTACACTCGAAGACAAGCATTATAACGTAATTACCAGCTTAAATTCGGCATTTACTTGCGGTTATTACTGAGAGCAGTGCAAAAAACGTTATAATGTCAAAAAGATCATGCGAAATGCTTGTACCAGTGTCCTTGTTGTCATCAAAAAGCGTCATATTCCGTTCAAAATCCGAAAATGGTTTGCAATGATTATAAGAGGGATTTTTATGGACAAGAATGTCTCAAAAACCATAGAGACACAAAATGTAAAAAATTGCGTAGATGTTTAAAGTGTCTCAAAACCATTGAACTAAAGGGTAAACCTAGATGCGGATACAGTCGTTGCCCCACGTGCAGGAATCAGAAACATTTTTGCTATATGCCTGTTAACAAGGCTCGAGATGACTCTAGTAATGGTAAAGCATCTATGTTTATCTTTTATGATCTGGAATGCATGCAAGAGAAGAAGGTGTGTAAGGGGACGAATGATCGATTTGTGCATGAGCCCAATCTGTGTGTTGCAGCGAATGTTTGTCTTGTTTGTATCCAATACACCGACAATTTGAATGGGCGATGTCCGATGTGCAGTGAAAGAGTACACATTTTCAGGGAAGATTCTGTTGAATCGTTTCTAGCCTATGTTGCCGAGAAAGCACGCAAATTTAAAGTTACATGCATTGCACATAACATGAAGGGGTACGATGTTTGTTTTGTGCTTAGATGCATGCTAGCTGATAATAATCGATGGAGACCTAAAGTCGTCACCAACGGTCTAAAACTAATTTCCATTCAATGCGACGATATTAGGTTTATTGACTTCCTTAATTTCATCCCATTACCACTCTCGGCATCTCCGAAAACTTTCAATTTCTTCGAATCCAAAGGATATTTTCCATTTCTCTTCAACACATCCACAAATCATAATTTCGAGGGTCCTTTACCTGCACTTGAATATTATTGTGTAGATCGGAAAAAAATTTTAGGATGCACGCGGCCCAGACTTATTATGTTTTTAAGATGAGCGAGGAGATTGTGAAGTATTATCTGATGTATGTTAAGATTCTCGTTAGAGGCTGTATTAGTTTCTGGTCGACCTTCACGACCCAAAATAAAGTCGATCCTTTTCAGGAGGCTACCACGATTGCTAGTGCCTGCAATAAAGTGTTTCGTAGCATTTTCCTCAAAAAGAACACAACCGGTCTTATTCCAAAAGGCGACTACAGGCGTGCCAACAACCAGTCAAAAGTCGCCATACAGTGGTTACGCTGGGAGGAACATTCACAACAAGTGACCATACAGCATGCCGGAAAAGCTCGTGAGTTTAGAACACCTGAAGGTATTAAGGTCGATGGTTATTGCGTCGAATCGAATACCATTTACGAGTTTCTGGGGTGCTATTGGCACGGTTGCGCGGAATCTTTCCCAAATCAGGCCAATATTGATCCTAAACTGGGTGTAAATACACCCATGTTTTCCCGAAACGAAAACACGACTGCCCGATCACTGTTTCTACGCGAGCGCGGATATAATCTAGTGGAAATGCGTGAATGCGATTTTAAAAAAACTAGTGCTTGCAAACGATGAGTTAAGAGTGTTTATACAAAATCTAGGTTACCAAGATGACGAGCCTTTAAACCCACGAGACCAATTTTACGGTGGACGCACTAATGCCAGTGAACTCTACCATGAGTGTGACGGCATTAACGAGAAAATCATTTATTATGACGTGTGCTCATTATACCCTTATGTAAATAAATATTGTAGATACCATGTAGGTCATCCAAAAATTCAAGTAGGTTTAGATTGTAAGAGCATTTCATTGGACACGGTGGAGGGTTTAGTTAAATGTCGAGTAGTACCGCTCTCTAATCTCTATTTGCCCCTAAAATTGCACGGCAAGTTGATGTTTTGTTATGTAGGACTTTTGGCGTTGAGCTAAATGAAGGATAATATGGACATAGTGAAACCGAGCGCTGTTTCGTTGGAATGCTTGTACCGGACGAATTGTCTAAGGCTATGGCTAAAAATTATAAAGTTTTGGATGTTTTCGAGATATGGGAGTATAAGGTAACCACATATGATAAAGCGATGAAACATGGTGGGTTGTTTAGTGGTTACATCGATGATTTCCTGAAACTCAAACAGGAATGTTCCGGGTGGCCTAGCCGTTGCACGTCAGAAGCCGAGAAGCTGAATTACGTAACAGAATATTACGATAAAGAGGATATTCTGCTAGACGAGACGAATATTACGAAAAATTCCGGTTTAAGGTACTTGGCCAAACTGATGTTAAACTCTTTTTGGGGTAAGCGTGGCCAACGCGCAAATTTAACCCAGTGCAGTATCGTATCTGAGCCAAAGGACTTTTTTAAATTGTTTACGGATCCTGTGGTGCAGGTACAATCCATCATACCTATTAATGATAATGTAATAATTGTAAATTGGGATAGACCTGAGGGTGAAGGTGAACCTCAAAAAACTATTAATGTGTCCATAGCCGCTTACACGACAGCTCATGCACGTTTAGAACTATATAGTTACCTAGAAAAACTAGATCGTCGTGTTCTGTGCTATGATACAGACAGTGTCCGATTTGTGGCGAAATTCGGTGACTGGAATCCAACTTGCGGGGACTTCCTTGACCAGATGACCGACGAGCTGGAGACGTACGGTGAAGGAAGTTATATAGCTGAGTTTGTTAGTGCAGGAAAAACTACAGCTATAAGGTTTTTCAACCAGTGCTCAGACAATTAAATCAGTGTGTAAAGTGAAGAGCATTACCTTAAGCTATAAAAACTCTCGCGTTATAAACTTTGAATCGATGAAAGATATGGTGCTTAGCAATAGTAAATACTCTTTGTACATAGTGAATAGTTAGACAGGTGTTAGAATGTATTAACTAGACCTGAGTCTAAACAGTATAGAATAAGTTACTCTAAACGTCGAAGGATTGAGAACTTTGACACTTTACCGCTTTGGTATAAGGAATAAATAAAAACATATAAAGAAAAATTATTCATTTATAGTCTCCAACTCCCTGTCTTGATTCATGTCTGCAGCTTTGCGAATTTTCGTTTGTGTGTTTTCGTGCTTACGTGTTTTTGTGCTTGCGTGTTTGCGTGTTTTCGTTTGCGTGTTTTCGGGTTAGGGTGTTTTCGTTTCTGAGTTTTTGCGTTAGCGTGTTTTCGTGTTTGTATGTTTTTTTTTGCGTTTGCTTGTTTTCATGTTAACGTGTTTTCGTCTGTGTGTTTTCTTATTTGCATGTTTTTGCGTTAGCGTGTTTTTGTGTTTGCATGATTTCGCGTTTGCGTGTTTTCGTGTTAGCGTGTTTTCGTTTGCGTGTTTTCGTTTGTGTGTTTTCGTGTTTATGTCTTTTCGTGTCGTGTTTGCGTGTTTTTGCGTTAGTGTGCTTTCGTATTTGTATGTTTTCGCGTTAGCGTGTTTTCGTTTGCGTGTTTTAGTTTGTGTGTTTTCGTGTTTACGAGCTTTGTGCTTGCGTGTTTTCGTATTTGTGTGTGTGTGTGTGTGCGTGTACGTGTGCGTGTGCGTGTGCCTGTGCGTCTGTGTGTTCGTCTGCGTCTGCGTCTTCGTCTGCGTCTGCGTCTGCGTCTGCGTCTGGCTCTGCGTCTGCGTCTCCGTCTGCGTCTCCGTCTGCGTCTCCGTCTGCATCTGCGTTTATGTTGTGTGTGTGTGTGTGTGTGTGTGTGTGTGTGTGTGTGTGTGTGTGTGTGTGTGTGTGTGTGTGTGTGTGTGTGTGTGTGTGTGTGTGTGTGTGTGTGGTGTGTGTGTGTGTGTGTGTGTGTGTGTGTGTGTGTGTGTGTGTGTGTGTGTGTGTGTGTGTGTGTGTGTGTGTGTGTATGTGTGTCTGCGTGAGGTGTAAGTTAAACCAAACACCAGTATTTTAAAAATGGAAGCTGATTTTTTGTAAGATGTAAAATATGGTATCACAAAGATCTGCCGGCCATAACTCAAAAAATGTTTCCGTAACTACACTCTAATATCTTCCCTAGGGTCATGTTTTATAAATCTGAAACTCCAAGGCCTGAGAGCAAGTTCCTAAGATAAGTTAGTGTTAGTGACCTCTTATTAGAATTCAAAAAAAAATGTCCGCCATAACTATTACAAGGATCTGTATGAACTTTAAAATATACCACTAGATGGCGCTAAAAATCAATTTCAACTCAAAGGTGTCAGGGAGCTGACCTAACACAATTCCTGTCTTAAAGTTAGCATTAGGGCCACCTTATTGGAATACAAACTTTTATGACGGGGCGAAGGCCTACACCTGTATTTAGGTTAAAGCCCACATGCAATTGCACCAAGGGGACCACGATAGGGGCCAAGTCCCAAGAGCTAGTTTCTGCACTTGTCTTATAAGGTTAGGGCCCCATACCATTTCCAACCAGGGGGACGCGACAGGGGCGAAGGCCCGAGAACAAGTTTTGAAGATCTGCACTTGTCTTACAAGTTAGCATTAGGGCCCCTTATTAGAATACAAATTCAAATTTCCCGCCATAACCAATCGGAATGCAGAGACTTAGTCCTCCAATCAGACCACAGCGGCTGAGTGGTGGGGCTAAGGACCAATCAGAGGCCAGAGAGGCTGGTGCACGCATGACCAATCGGTTAAAAGTGGGGCGTGGCCTAGTTTTAATCCCTCCAATCAGATCACTGCATGTACGCGCAATTGCCCAACCTGCAAGGGGTATACAGCCAAAAAGGCTCTTAATACAAGCAAATTAGGGGGTCAACTCCGCCCAAGGGTTGAAAATGGCCCCCGAAAAGAAGCCGACCCCACCCTTCAAAATATACGCCTACCGCGTGGCCGGCCTTGTAACGTCTAAATCCAAGATGGCGGAAGGTGTCCTAGGGGTAGGGCTTGTGTCGTAAAAATCTAATATGGCGGAAGGTGTCTGTGTTCTACTAACAAGCATGAGAAATGTGAAAATCTTTGGTTTGTAATATTTAGTTTGCGACATTTTTTGCATTATTATCAAACAAGCTATTTGGGTGGCTGGCTATTATAATAGAGAGTCGTATATTTCTCTAAGTTGATACCTTAAAGGAGTTACAGCATCAATTCTGCTAGAACACCTAGTATCTGATAGAGGTTTTACTGTTAAATTTAATACATCTTTTTCTAAACACAAAGAAAGCTCTTGAATTTTTTTTTTTTGAACTTCCCTCGCATATTACCACCATTGTCGTACCCTTGTGCGATAAATCGTCAATATTGTAGCTATATGGCTCTAATGTTGATAACAAGAATGTTGATAGCCCTTTCCTGTCGTTGCTATAGCAGTGCAAAAGGTTAAAAAATGTTCTTCGATGCAGTATTGCCATAGAGTTAAACTAAATTTAAATTCACGAATCGAATGCAAACTGAAATTTGCTCTTTGTGGCTAACACCGGGTGAACCGTCAAGGATAATAGAAAATAGTTACAGTTTTTAACCTTATTTAACATTTACCCCCTCAACTTGGTGCCTATTAAATTTACTATATCGTTTTGAATTGTATCTCCTAAATAATGAGGCATTTTTTATGATCAGTCTAATTCTTCTCCACTTTTTTAGTATGTTCAGCCATTACCAAGTAAAATTTGGATATTATTTAAATACATTTTGAAAAATTAGCATTATATTTTTCAAGTAATTTATTATTTGTACCAAGGAAAGCTAGATTTTGCTCAGACAAAAATTGCATTGTGTAAAATATTCTTTCAATAATTTCAATAACAGCAGACAGTAGTACAACAGCACCTTCCGCCATCTTTGATTTTTTGGGGAAAACCCACCATTTTTTATACGCCCACGTGGGGATCGTATTTTTTCACCCCTAAGGTTTCTTTTCGGAGTCCTTTTTCAACCCTTGATGGAATTTTCACCATAATTAGGACCCTTTTGGCTGTATGAAGAATTTTTTTTAAAGTTCAGCCCCTGGAAGGCAGGTAAGTAAATGCGTGCATATGCATTGTTCTGAGAATAAAAATATTTAATCTGTTATTAATTAGGATCCGTTTTCATCAAAGGAGATTGCATAATTATTATTACATTTTTTAAATCCCATCTACAGACTGTGACCTAATTTATTTATGCATTGGGGGTTGTATTCTAATAAAGGGCCGTAGTCTTGTAAGAAGGGCATCTGTTCATGAGCTTCTTAATATGTGTTTATTATTAAACAGTTACACAACTTTATTATGGTTGGAAAGTGGCAATCAGTCGGCATCGTGTTAATTAATGTGTTTACAAACACTTTAAAATATTACTATCTTGGATTTTTGTGGCCCACGGATATCTTGGCAGTCGTTTTTTATATGTCCACGTAAGGATCGTATTTTGGTCTATTTTGTAAAGCTAATAAACAGTTGGATTATTTCTGATATTAAAGAATCCAATCAAGATAAGGATAACATATACAACTGATTTTAAATACGCGGTTAAATTCTATATAATGATAATGATAATAAAAGCAGTTAATGGGTATTGCACCATCAGTTAATTAACTTGTTATACAAAAGTGAATGTACGATTTCGCAATTGAATGCAAACTATAATAATAAACATATCTTACGTACATGCGTATATCTGGGCTTTTACCTAGCACAGGCTGGATTAGTTAGAGAGATGCAATGCAATGCAATTACGAAGCTGTATAATTAAACCGTCAACAGCCAAAACCAAATACAGTAAAGCGTCGACAATCCAGACGTCAAAAATCCGGACCGTCGATAATCCGGATTCCATTCCGGTGAAAAAAAAGAAGTTGAAGTGAATATAAACATACATATTTGTCAAACAAAAGCGTTGATGCGAGAGACTGGCCGGGGTCGTCTTACCGCTACAAAATAATGCGCATGGTGAGGGAGGGGTAGACAAGTCTAACTCCCCCAACACCTGCCGCTTTCACTGTTAGTTGCGTCTCTTGACTACACGCTGTTACTACCTGTATTGTATTACTGTATTCTCTGTGCTTATTCAATACTTTAATTTCTATAGCCAATCGTTTGTGTCGAATAGTGTTGTTGTGTGTTTGTGTTTAGTAGTGCTGTAGATATTCTTTAACGCATTACATATAAATTCTTATAAAGTGTGATGGCGTCAAGTTCGAACAAAAAGCACACTTTCTTAAACATTGAAATGAAGGTTAACAAAAGGCGAAAGTGTAGCACCTCTTGCAAATACTTATGGGGTAGGAACATTCACTATAAGTGACATTAAGGCGAAAAGAGCTCAGCTGGACCAATTTGGTTCAAAACTGGACTCAAAAGGAGGGACGCTAAAAAGAAGAACTGCGCGTTCAGCAAAGCATTGGACGATGCAATGTACATGTGGTTCACCTAAAGGAGAAGCCTAGGAGAGCCAATTTCAGGACCACTGATCTGCGAAAAAGCACTACAATTGAATGAGCAGCTTAATGGAATGACAGATTTTAAAGTCAGTTCTGGATGGCTTAAGCACTTTAAGTTTAGACATGGTATTAGGGAGCTGGATATTCAAGGAGAGAAACTTTCCTCGGATTTAGCGGCTGGATGTAGTTTTGTTGAAAAGTTTATAAAAGATGCGCTTGAAAAAGGTTATTCTAGGGATGACGTGTACGACGCGGATGAGACTGGGGTAAATTGGCGAGATCTTCCACGCAAGCCACTGGCGTTAAGACGTGAACAATCCGCTCCCGGGTTTAAAGTGAGCAAATAAAGTATTACTGCAATGTTCTGCGCTAATGCAAGTGGGGAGCACAAAATAAAATTGTTGGTGATTGGCAAGAGCAATAATCCACGCAGTTTTAAAACTGTTTCACAAAAAAGTGCTTGGATGAGTTCAGTAATTTTTTTTTTGAATGGTACAAGAACGAATTCATTCCTAGTGTAACAAAATACCGTGAAGAGAAGAATGAAGATGGGAAAGTTTTGCTTATCTTTGATAACGCACCCACACATCCCCCTCTCGAAATATTGAATGCAATTAATAATAATTTTGAAGTGCAATTTCTCTCCTACCCAATGTCACAGCCACTATCCAGCCAATGGACCAGGGAGTGATTGAAAAAATTAAAAAATCTACAGAAAGCGCCTCCTGAGTAGCCTTTTGTTGACAGAAAAGGATGAAGAAAGTGTTGTACAGTTCATTAAAAAATTGAACATTAGAGATAGCGTTTGTATGCTTGCAGATGCTTGGGATTCTCTCACCAAAACCAACTTGCAAAAAGCCTGGAATAAATTATGGCCTGAAGAACAAAGTGCTGGTGAAGAAATTGCAAACGATAAGGAAGACTGCGGTGTAAACGAAGTTACAGAAATATGCAGCGCGATCCCGGGATTTGAACAATGCGATAAAAATGATGCCAGTGAGTGGTTAACTGTTGACAACAACGATCCTGGGTACTAGATTTTAAGCGACGAAGAAATAGTTTGCATTGTGTCTAAAGGAAACGCCGAAACAGATGAATCAGATGGGGAAAGTGAAGGTGAAATTGAAGAGGCTGGGCCAACCCATTCGGAAGCATCTATGGCAGCAGAGACTCTCATGTCATGGCTTGAGAAACAGACGGAGACTACACCAACCCAGCTCATCTTATTAAAACGAATCAAAGACTTAGCCGCAATAAAGCGAACCACTACTGCAGTTCAAAAATCAATAACAGATTTTTTTAAGAGCTCTGAGAATGTATAAACTGTACAGGGTGATTCATTTATCATGGGAAATGCGATTTTCTCGAAAACGGATGGAGGAAAATTTGTTCTGTAAAAAGCATGTTATTTCGGCATCACTCATCTCGAAGTTAAGGTAGAAATCTACTAAAATAGGAAACCGACGCTGGCGTCGCGACGCTTCGAAATTTTTCCCCAGAACCATACCTTTTTTATGGGATATTTTAGAAGGCCGATCAATTCTAACAATTTTTTCTTATACACATTTTTTTCTATTCTATTCTATACTATTCTATGACCGTTAGAAAGTTTTTATAAAATAAGCGTTTTTTGTTGATTCTTTTAAATAAAGTAAGTATTGGAAAACAATCTGCAATAAATAACACTCAATCTGGATCATAAATTTATTAATTTTCACTCATAAAGACACAAAATCGAACAAAGTACCTAACTTAAAACCGCGGCGAAGTTAAAACAAAAATCAAAATTAATTAAATCGCATTATTCTTACTCGTTATTGTTTTCAAAACTTAAAGCAAAATGCCTTTTTACTTCAATTTTTGTCATCCTTTTTACAATATAACCCAAACACTGCGTATTATTCTATCACAATGTTTACCTAAATAAAAAATAGGAGGCTATGGAATATAAATAGGTATTGTTTTCTTCTTCTCTTTGAACTGTCAGTTTGTCAGTTTACTTGTTGTTACTACGGTAATAAAATCTTTAAATACTTAATTTAAAAATGTTTGCACATAATGAAAAAGTTGATATGTTGTTGGTATATGGAAAGGCAGGGAAAAATTCTTTGGCGGCAAGAAGATTATATTCCGAAAGATACCCAGAAAGCATTCTTCCAGAGTGAAAAATATTTTCAAGTCTAGAAACTAATTTAAGAAAAAATGAAAATGAGGTGATTGGTGACGTGCACTAGGATTTATTTAATCAGGAAAGGTTTCTCATAAGTGGTGTTGAGTTAAAGGTTAAATTTTGTACGATCAACAGATACCTTTAGTCTAATGGAGACGCACGATTCAAATTACAAGACGCGAACTGTGGACGCTAGTTTACTGATGAGACGTATGCGAGTCAATCCCACCATTCTAATTGCGCGCGCTAAAGCCTTAGAAACAACTGCAGCAAAATACTCTGTTACAAGGACCGAAGTAAGAATGCTAACTATACCTGTGAGCATACCGCGAAAACCATTGGATGATGTTTTCCTGGGGCAGTTACCTAAACGATGCATCGTAGATTTTGCAGCAAATAAAGCCTTGAGAGACAATGTGTAAGTGCGATTCTTACCTTTATGAAAGCATCGCATCGCTAAATTTTGCCTATATGATTAGATTTGATGTTTGTTAAAGAATTGTTGGACATTTTTTGCAGTAAAGTCCCTGCCCTTATCCGTCTGTGTACTTTGAGGTATCTTTTCGCATCTTTGAAAAATAACCGAAAATACGCCGATTATAGAACATGTAGTTTTTCAGCTTCAGAGCTCGTGTTCATGCCATCTTGCTAAATACATCGATAACCGTCAGTATATAATTATACCTGTCATTATATTTACTTCAATTTCTCATACCGCAAAGACCCCGCCTGACATAACTCAAAAAAATGTTACCTACAATGTACCTATTTGGAGTAAATTTCTCACTACAGGTTTATGTATAGTGTACGCTACTTGTTTCTGTAACCCCTCTCTAATATCCTCCCTAGGGGCCTGTTTATAAATCTAAGTTCCTTTTTGACAGGGGGTATTTCTGCTAAGGCAGAATTTAAAAACAGTGCTCTAATAAGCGGTCAGCATGCATGTTTAACCTGATTGTAAAATCTAAAGCCGTTTTATTTTGACAGAGGTATTTCTGATGAGACAGAACTTTTATTTATGTATGTAAAATAATATAGAGGTGAAATCTAGCTCAAAGAAGAAGACACGGGCAATTCCACCTTCCAATCATAATGAAGTTATATAACTGTATAATAATAAACACATATTAAGAAGCCCACGAACAGATTCCCGTCTTACAAGACTACGGCCCCTTATTATATAAAATAAAGATGGCGCTAACTGTGGAAATACGCGAATTAATCGTAACTGAACTAAATAGGTTCAAAAAACAAGATCTTATCGATATAATTATTGACAAAGTGTTACCACGTGATATTGTAGTCAGTGACTCGTTAAGGAATGTAATTAAAGGAGAAAAACCTGATTTAGTAAGTAAAATTACATCTAAGAAATGTTGTAATAGTGCAGGCGAGATCAACTATATAAAACGCGAATTAACTATTACTACTAATTTGGTAGAGCAGTTAAATGCTAGAGTACTGGATCAAGCTTAATTATTCAACTGTTGAAAGATAAATATAATGACAATAAGGTTAAACAAAATACAAAAACTATTAATAAAGCAGAGTCCACAGATAGCAATAAGTCAAGTCTTATGCCATCTAACATTAAACGTAACTATAACCATGTAGTTAACAGAAACCTGGAGGACACGAAGGATAAGAAATGTATAAGTGAAACACAAACTTTATCACAGAACAATGTGGACAAACATACATTCACTATCGCGGAAGTTGATAAGGTTCTGCAAAATACCGCCCAACAAGGCCAAAGAGAAACGAAGACCAGTAGAAAAGGAAATCAAATTGTTATTGGAGCCAATGAAGAAAACACATCGATTAAAACCATCCCTAAAATGGGTTATTACATGTTTTTCGTATCCCACCCGGCAGTACTAATGAACATTTACAAAATTACTTAAAAAGTTCTTGTCCAGATGTTGATTCTACATGTGAGCTCTTACGTAATGGCGATAAAAGTTGCTCATTTAAAGTTACATTTCCTATTGACAAATTAGACCATGCATATGATCCGCAGGATATGGCCAGCAAGAGCTGCCTTACGTCGTTTTTTTTTTCTCAAGGGAGCCTCAGCCCCTAGCATTTTAACCAACATGTCAACAATTGAATAAAATATCTTTCATATTAATATTCAGTCTGTTGGACAAACAATATTGAATTTATCGCAAACCTGTATGATTATAACATATTATGTTTTTCGGAGCACTGGTGCAACAAATTAAAGTTAAGTGAATGTTATATTAATGGATATTCCCTAATGAACAGTTATTGTCGTGAAAATAGTGATCATGGTGGAACCTGTATTTATGTTAACAATCAACTAGCAGAATACTGCCGACCGGTAAATTTGATTAAAAAGTATTCAACAGAAAGTTGTATTGAGTGTTGTGGTGTAAGTTTAAATAATTTATGTATTGTTGTTATATACAGACCGCCGTATAGTTATAACATAATCAATCTTCATAAACTGATTAATGCTTTAATGGATAACATATGTAATAGTTTTCTACACATTGTAATCTGTGGTGACTTGAACATTTGTTATCTTAAGCATTGTTCTTCAAAGATCACCTTATTTGATATCTTTGATGCTCACTGCATGACATCTCTATTTGACGAACCCACACGAGTCTTTAATACTAGCACAAATGTAGGTGGTTCTGGTATTGATTACTTTTTAGTCAATTCTGATAAATACGTTAGGTATAAAGCAAACGATGATCCTGGCATATCTGACCACTATGCTTAAGAAGTTCACTTAAAAATTCCAAAAATGGATAGTATGAATAATACCATCCCGATTAAAAGTTATCGTCGTAGATTTTCACTATCTGCGGTTACAGAATTTCAATACTTATTTAATGGAGAATTTAATGTAAATGTAAGTTCGGTGAATATATTTATCAGTTTATTACCACATTCTTTTGGTGCTTTGAAACCACCTTTCCAAAAAAAAAAAAAAATGTAAAAACTATTCAAAAGTTAAACTCGAATTTGAAAATTCAGTTTTGCAGTTATGTAACTTGAGTAATCTTAGTGGCGAACTTAAAGAGGTATATATTAATAAGAAACGTCAATTAAACAAATCGATAAAATTTGAGACAGAAAGGCACATCGAAAAATTAGTTAATAATGCTCCTAATAAGGTAAAAACGTTATGGTCATTATATAACCAATGTAACCCTAATAAAAGCAATAAGAAAAAGATGATTTATATTAAACTTAATAATATAAATATTACTGACGAAAGAAATATTGCCAATGTTTTTGCCCATACATTTTCCAGTACGGTTAATGATATTAAAATTAAATTTAATCTTAATTCATCGGCTTGTACTGCATGTCCTAACTTCGAGCACTCAATGGTCTTCATACCTGTTGAAGAAAACGAAGTCAAAAAAGTAACCTAATCGGTCCAGGCGAAGTTCCATCTTCTGTATTGAAAAAGTGCTTCACGGCTCTTGGTAGTACCTTAAAAGATATCATCAACGCCTCGATTTATTATCGAAAATTTCCTTCATTTTTAAAAACAGCGCATACTGTACCAATCTTGAAAAAAGGTGATAGAAGCGAACGCGAACGTATACGAATGTATACAGTTTATAACAAATAACATTGACAAAAACCATCACGCATTTTGTATTTCGTTGGATCTGAAAAAGGCATGTGATTGTATTGATATCCATTTCTTTGCAGAAAAAATTCACAAATTAGGCATTCGAGGTGTAGTTAATGAGTGGGTAATTTGCTTTTTGAAAAATAGAACGTTCAAAGTCAAAATTAATGATAATTTCTCGGATACTATGTCTTCTAATATTGACAGTCCGTAAAGGAGTAATTTAGGTCCCTTAATGTTTATATTATTTATTAACGATCTACCGCTACACATCTCGCAAGCCAAAGTAATCATGTATGCAGATGATACATGTATGGTCGTCTCAGACAAATCACGTGACATTGCTATTAATAAAATTAGACTTAGGATTACCGAATTTTTAAACTGGTGCAGTAAAAATAATTTAGCAATTAATTTTGACAAAACTGAAATTATTCAAGTTCATAATAGATACATTAAACCTGATACTCTGGAAATCTCGATGAATGGCAAAAACTTCAGCATAGCCGATTCCATAAACTTTCTGGGACTAACAATTGACAAAGTTATCATGGAAAAGACCATACGGATAAACTCTGTGCGACTTTAAATAAACACTATTTCTTACTGGCCTCGCTTAAAAACAGTTTCGGTATTCACGCATTAATAAACTTTAACTACGCCACGGTTCATTCATATCTTAGCTATGCCGTGATAATTTAGGGTAATTCGTGTGGTAGTCAACGGCTTTTCCTTTTACAACAACGAATAATTCGTATTATTTTTAGTGTTAACATCTTCGATTCGTGCCGACCATTTTGTAAGAAATTTAAAATTATCTCTTAGGGCCGTATGTATTCATAAATTACTGTGTTACACGCAATAATAATAAGATTTTTTTAACTGGTATATATTCACACATACTTCACACGAAATACGAATTTAATACAATTAAATAATTATAAGCATTCGTTCTATACTACATCTCCATGGTACAACGGAATAAAATTATATAACTAAATTCCACTGCGTATCAAAAAATATACCCATACTAAATTTAAAGTAGAAGTAAAAAAGTTGCTTCAAATGAATCCGTGTTACACAATTGACGAATTTTACAATATATGTTAGTGTTAGTGTTAGAGAATGGACTTTATATTACTTTTCTGTGTAATTTATATATGTGGTAAATAAAATTATTATTATTATTATTATTTTTTTTTTTTATTTTCTAACTCACATACAGTGGAGATTCTAAATATTACAGGGGAATTACTCCAACTATAATACTACATTTTGTTTTTAAGAGATATTATACCTAGATGTGTAATTATATAAAATTAAAAGATAACTATAGTAAATACATTAAATATTAGTATTATGAATTTATAGACAAAAATTTACGAACTATGTGGCATGTTTCTAGTACAACGGTTTTTTGCAATAATGGAAAGATATTTCGGTCTAAATTTAATTTTAGTAAATGGGTTTTAAATTTGGACGATACTACACCTGTGGTCGAAATAACTATTGGTATTATATGAACTTTTGTTAATTTCCATACTGTCATCATTTCTATAGCTAATTCTTCATATTTTTTTATTTTTTCAGATTCTGTTTTCATAAGATTTGAGGATAGTGGTATGGCTATTTCAATAATGACAGCATATTTAAAAATTTTGTTTATTAGTAGAATGTCAGGTCTGTTATGGGAAATTTGTTTATCGGTTAATATTAATCGGTCCCAGTATAGTAAATATTCAGTATTTTCTATAACCGATTCCGGAAAATATTTGTAATACGGACTGACATTGTTTAATAAATCACATTTCTTAGCAATTTGTTGGTGTAGAATTTTGCAAATTTGGTTATGTCTGGAAAGGTAATCAGTGGGAGCGAGAGTCGAACAACCAGCTATAATGTGTTCAATAGTTTCATTTGGAACATTACATCTTCGACAATTATCAGAAACATCTAGACCCATGATATGCTTTCTATAATTCCGTGTTGCAATAACATAATCCTGTAATGCACACATGAATCCTTCAGTTTCTGAATATAATGCTCCACTCGCTAACCAACCCACTGACATCTTTCTATCAATTCCTTTCGAATCCAAAATTGTCGGATACTTACTATGTAAAATTTTGCGTTTCCAATTTAATTCAAAATTAATTTTTTCGTCACATTCTAAATTTTTATTACTTAAATTTAGTGCCGAATAGTTTTGTCTAAATTAATTATATTAAGAAAGAATGGATTTTGTAAGGAATAAAAATATTGTCTTAGTGATTTAATTTGTTTTTACACAAATTAAATAAATTTATTAATCCAGGACCACCATCCTTTCTTTTAATATATAATCTTTCAATTGCGGAATTTGGATGTAGATATCTATATTTTTGTAACATTTTTCTGGTTAATGTATCTAAAGCATTTAAATCAGTATCCGACCATTTTAAAATTCCAAAGGAATATGAAATGATAGGAACCACCAAATGTTAATTGCCAAAAACATATTTTTGAGTATAATTTAGATTTTAATATAATTTTAATCTATCAATATATTTTAGTCTAAATTCATTTTTTAAAAAAGTATGATTTATAACAAAATTTTGTTTTATTCCTAAATATTTATAAAATTGGTCCGGTAACAATTTCGGAATTTCATTAACAATCAGAGTTGTTAATGGGTGTTCCTTTTACTATATCTAATTTTGCACATTTATCTAATCCAAAATTCATCGAAATGTCTCTACTAAATAATTTAGTAATTTTGATTAAGTTTTCAAGATGGTAGGTCGAACGTGCAAATAATTTAAGGTCGTCCATATATAACAAATGGGTAATAACTTTATTAGATTAAATTTATAGTAAAACCAGATGACGAGTGATTTAATAATTTTGAAAGAGGATTTAAAGCTAAACAAAACCAAAGAGGACTTAATGAGTCCTTGAAAAATACCACGATTAATTTTGATTTTATTTAGATTATTTTTGCCATTGATTATAGTCGTGTTCCACAGTGACATCATAAATGATAATATATTTATGAACTTATCGTTAATTTTATAAATTCGTAAGATTTTCAAAAGCCAGTCATGTGGAACAGAATCATAGGCTTTTTTATAATCAATATAACAGATATTTAAATTTCTTTTACTTACGTTGGTTAATTTAGTAATAATGGTATCTAATATTAGTTGTTGTCGACATCCTTGTGTTTTTTTTAATGCTCCACTTTGTTCAATATTAACGATATTATTAATTTTACAATGATTTTGAATTTTATTAGAAATGATAGACGTAAATAATTTATAAATAGTTGTTAAACATGTAATTGGTCGAAAGTTTTTGGGATCCGAAGGCTCTCCATTGTTATAAAGCATGTAGGTAACACCCGTACATAAGAATTCCGGAATTATTGATGGATCATTCAACACTTCGTTAAACCAAAAAAGAAGTGGTAAATGGATAGCATTGAATTTCTTTAACCAAAAATTTTGTATATTGTCTAAACCAGGACAACTCCAATTTGAGCAACACATTAAAGAGTTTGAAAATTCACTCAAAGATATAGAATTGTCTTCATTCCACTGTAAATTTTGAGTATTATTTTCTGTCATCAATCCAAATTGCATTTGTATTATAATTACAAGGAATTGACCATATATCTTTCCAATATTGCCACATATCTTTATTTTCTGGAAATTTATGATTACAATTTTTACTTAGATTTCTAAAAAATTTTGAAGTATTTCCAGAAAATAACTTGTTTTCAAATTTCCTATTTGTGCAGGAGCTATATCGTCTAAGACGATTAGCAGTAACCTTTAATTTTTGTTTTAAATTATCTAAAATAATAATTAGTTTTGGATAAATCTCTGTGTCATTAATGTTAATTTTAAATTTTTTTAAAATTTGGTTTACCTTGAAATATGTCACATTTTTCTGATTGTCCAAACATGCTGTTAAAATTCCAATATCTTTACGTAATTTTTTTATCTTTTCTTCTAAACGAAGTTTCCAGGCAGGTTTTTTATTATGTAAATTCTGATAATTAACATTGTACAAATTTTGGTAATTCCTTTCTACTATAATAGTAGCTGCACAGTAAACAGCTAAATGTATATCATAAAAAGAACTACAATTTTGTAAAAAATTTTCTATTACCTTATTTAGAATTTGAAAAATAGGTTTAATTTTATAAAATGTTGTGAAATTTAGATTAGGAATTTTAGGTCGGGCTAAAGGGTTTGTGTCTCTAAATAAAATGATTTTATCTAAAAATTCTTGTTTTACCTGTTTAAAAACTTCATTATCACAATTTAGATTTTCGGAATTATCATTTAGATTAGAAACTAAACTAGTGCTACAGGTTTGGTTAAATTGTTCATTTTGATAAATAGTATTTCCAACTGTTTTTTTAATATCTTGAATTTCTAATTCACTTATAAATTTTCTTTTTATAATGACATTTCTTCTGTCAACAACATTTTGTTCAATTAAATTTAGAGATGGGAATTTTGACGAAACAGCTAAATGAAATTTTTTTCTCCAATTCGGTAAAGGTATATCTAAACAATTATTTATTTCATAAAACGTACGCATAATTTCCATATTCATTGGTTTAGACCATTTTATGCGTTTACAATTATTATTATGAATAGCGGCTTCCTGGTTAATAACAGAAGGCAAGCTTGGTGTAATATTTTCCATATCGGGTATTATAATTGTTTCCGTTTCATTGACAGATTCAGGTGTAAATGAAATGGAGGCACTGTCAAACTCCATTTCACTGTCAGGATTTATAATGCGCGAAAGGACATTTGCGCCAATATTTTTACTTGAGCCACAACGCTTGCTGTTTCTTCTTGTGAAGTCCATTTACAATTTAATACTTGATTAATTGTAAAAAAGGATATTCAATTTACAAGTGTAGAATTAATGTGTCAAGTCTAATGTGTCTACTATTATTATTATTATTATTATTATTATTTTTTTTTTTTTGACGACGTCAACCTCTTGGGTTATTTGCCCATTTCCTCGCGTTTTACTACCTTATTAAATCTTATTATACATGTTTGTCATATGCAAGAAGCTTATTACCTGCATTAATGTTCTTTTTTGATTTGTATGAAGGGAATTTTCGAGATTGAAATTGTACCCAAGTCTGCGTTTGACAACTAGTGTTTCCGGACACTCATCGAAGATATGTTTTATTGTGATGGGTATTTTGCATTTTTTACATGTTGTCCGTTCTTTGTTTCCTAGCAAGTGTGAGTGTGTTAGTTGCGTGTGTCCTATCCTTAGTCTGGTTATTACCGCGCTGTCTTTTCTTGTCATTCCTGCATATCGTCTTTTGATCGTTACGTTAGGAAGGTGTAGTTTTAGGGTTTTGTTTTCATCTAACCATTCGTTCTGCCATGCGTTCCAGATTTTTTCTTTTATACTCGTGACACTTTTGATTTCATTTTTGTCTGTGATGTTCAGTAATTCGCATGTTTTCGTAATTTGATAGTATATTAGCGCTTTTGGCGAGTTAACGTTACTGTCTTTCCAGATCAAGGGATAATTAAAATGTTTTTCTTTAGCACATATTTTGGAGGCGTATTTCATTAACTGCCATTCCCTTTGGTATTTTAGCGGCAAAACTCCAGCTTCTGCACTTAAGCTATATGTAGGGCTTGTTTGAAAAGCGCCCATTGCATACCTGAGGCTGACGTTTTGAATGCTATCGAGTTTTTTTAGCCTTGAGTTGCACGCTGACATGTAGACGATAGAACCGTAATCTAATCTGGTTAATATTAATGTTTTGTATAGGCGAATGAGAATTTCTCGGTCAGCTCCCCATCTTGTGTTTGCCAAGCACTTTATTATATTTACCATATGGCATCGGGAAGGTATATGTTACATAACGTTAGCTTCATCGGGTGTATCACCGTCGTCGCTACCGCTTGTAATTGAGTGTTTAATGCTAGTTTGTTGAACACACATTCCTCGTGTAACAGAATAGCTACTCCCCCTTTAGCTCTTTTCTGGTGCATTGCATCGTGACGTAGCGCGTTATACCTGCGTATCTCGTATTCCTCCTCTCTTTTAAAATGGGTTTCTTGTAAACAGATTATATACGGTTTATATCTATTTATTAGAATTTTTAATTCACCAGAGCTTTTGCGGCAACCGTTACAGTTCCATTGAATTATTTTCCCCATGTTTAGAATAGTAAAATAAACAAAAATAAATAAATAAAAATAAAAGAATAAATAGATATACGATTAAAATAAGACAATGGACAGATTAATAAACGAGTAAGACAAACAGGTAAAATATCACAGATCTATTAAAGCTATCACATATTTACTGGACTAGAAAACTCATGAAGTCATATCCCCGTTAGAGGATTGACTATTCTCACGATCCTTACGTGGTTTTCCCAACGGCCAGCCTTTTTTTTTTACTTTTCGTTGAGAAGGGTGAATAAATTTTGGTTCTACTGCGTCGTCCTGTATGCTTGGTGACGTAGAAAGGTCTCTCTTTTTTGATGTTCTGCAAGGCTCATGTTCGACAGGTGAATTAGCTGCGCTTCCCGGCACGTCCACACTTGTCAAAGTGTAAGACTTTATAATTTCTTTTACTGTATCTGCTATCATACTTTTTATTTCTGTTATAATTTCTTTCAGGATTTTCTTGGTTTGGTTATCCGTGTTAGCTGTTACCGTGGCATAGGAATTGTTTGCAGTTACTGGAGAAAATTTTAGTTCCTCCTTCGCCTCAAAATAAGATATCTTTTTTGTAATCTTGATTTCTTGAATTTTCATCTCTTGTATGTATTTTGAGCAATTTCTATCTCGGGCCGAGTGACGTCCTCCGCAGTTAACACATTGCACCGGTTCTTCACATAATGTACCCTCGTGGGTTTTTTTTTCCACACATGCATATCTGTTCGTGTACACAAGCCATTGCCGTATGTCCAAACTTTTGGCACCGGAAGCATCTCATAGGCTGTGGTATATAAGGACGTACTCGTAGGGGGTAAATAGCTCCTATTATACTCTGGGGAAGCGATGGTTTCTCAAACGTTAAAATGTGGTTTGGTGTGTCCACCAATTCTACATTACGCCTTGTTTTAATACGTTTAACTGCCATAACTTTTTCGCTTTTAAGGCCATCCAGAATTTCTTCTAAACTACTATTCAAAAAGTCTGGACAATAAACCACTCCCTTAGAATAATTTAAACTTTGATGTGCCGTAACATTTACCTCCATATCAGCTAATCTTTTTACTGAAAGCAGTCTTTTAGATTGTTGGTTAGAGACAGTCTCTATTAGCAAACCTTCTTTCACTTTTTTAATGCTTTTCGTTTTTCCCGCAATTCCAAACATAACTTTAGCGATTAGGAAAGGTGAGATTTTGAAGAAATCACCTTCCGTCCTTTTCACAAGAAGGAACCGAGGTAAATCTTATTATTATTATTATTATTATTATTATTATTATTATTGTAACGCTCGTGTTGTGCGGATGTATAAAATTGCTCCTAAAGTGTTATGCATTTTAACTGTGTACGGCAAAGATTTAAAGTAAGTGCTTGTATAATACTGCTTATTAGTCTTTACGTAGCAAAAATTTGCGCATAAATTATTCTAAAACGATATGCAATCATTGTAAAGAGGGAATTAATGTTACTGAAATTCAATGCTTTGGATGTAAATGTAATTACCACTATTCTTGTTCGATTTCCGAAAATACATATCGGGCGAAGTCAAAGATCAGCAGGCAATCTTGGCGCTGCATTCAATGCCGTGATAAACAGAACACTCAAGTGGAAATTCCGAAAGCAGAAGATGATCGTATGTCCGAGGTAGAAAGAGAATTACCTGAATTTAGCGAAGAGATTGGCCCTTCTATTAAGCAATTATTTTCGAAGCTGATTATATCGATACAATCACTAACTGAAAAAGTTGATAGCCTGGATTCGTCATTGAAGGAGTTGGCACAGGATAATAAAAATCTAAAAGTAGAGGTAAGATCCTTGCGTCAAGCAATTGAAAACAAGGATAAACAAATTGAGATACTAAATGCTCGAATTAATAGTTTAGAGCAACATAAACTTCGAAAGTATATAGAAATACACGGAGTAAAAAAAGCTGAGGAAATTGCACCTGAAGACAAATTTAAAGAAATCGCCGAAAAAATAGGATGCTGCAACATTGAGTATAAAAGTGTTAGACAGATCTCTTTAAAAAATGCAAATATATTGTTAATTAAATTAAGAAACGCGGAAGATAAGGTGAAAGTACTATCTAATGGTCGTTCTTGGTGGCGTGCGTTATCAGACAATGACCGTAAACGTAATGATAGGCTCTACTTTAATGAACATTTATGTTTTAACTATAGATTGATTTATCGCGAGGCGCGTAAAAAGGCTACTCTTTTGAAGTACAAATTTATCTGGATTAAGAATGGTCGTATACTTGCAAAAAAAGACGAAAGTGATAAGGCCATAGTGGTTACTTCTCTAAGTGATATAGATAACTATTTAATCTAAAACTGCAGTAGTAATAATTGAAAAAAGAGTTTAGTGAAACGTATATCTGAATTGTTATACTTTTTCAAGCAAATTGATTATTATAATCTCATGGACATTATTGTGAATAGACGTTTTATATTAGGTTTAAGTACAAGAAAGAATATTTTATTTAATTTTATTATATTCTCATTAGTTAAAATGAATTGGGTAGAAACAATAGATAATGATAATTTCTTAACATTTAAAAACTGCCAAAATATTGTAGAGTGGAATTCGTTTATAGTAAATACGGAAAACGTTATAGAATCAATTAAAATGCTTCATGTAAACATTCGATCTTTAAAAAAATATTTTAATGAATTGATAATTTTATTTAATTTGTCAAAATTTGATATTATACTGTTATCTGAGGTAAATTGTAAAGATTATGAAATTGAAAACTTTCGAATTAATGGTTACACGCATGTAAAAAAATTGAGAAAGGGTAGATCTGGGGGTGGCTTGGTAATTTATTTTAAAAACACTATTGCTTTTCAAGAAATTCAGATAAGCACAAAACATTGTGAGCTCATAAATTGTACATTTAATTTGAGTAATACAGAAAAATGTAATTTATACTGCATATACAGGCCACCAAACTCTAATATTAAGAATTTTATAGATGAGTTGGAAAATATTTTGTCACAAAATAAATTTATTAATTGTTTAGTTATTGGGGATGTAAATATTAACTTACTAGATACATTTAACACTAATGTATGTGAATACGAGAATGTATTAAGTGGATTTGGATTTACAAGCATTATTAATGATATTACACGTGAAGAGATCAGGGAGGGGGAAGTAAAAAAATCTATAATAGACCATGCCTTCATGAGATCTAACCTAAAGCATATCAAATCGGGGATATTGAAGCATAAATTAGCAGATCACTATCCCATCTGCATATATCTGGAAAATGACATTATAACAAAATCATTCTGCATGGAAGATGAAAAACAAAGGTGGTATTACGAGGCGGGTATCAAAAAAATGATACGGGCAGAAAAATGGATTTCCTTAAGGAACACTGATGTAAACAGATATACGAATAATGTTATAAATGCGTTTAGAGAAATATATAGTTCAAATGCAAGTGAGAAAGATTTCAATAAGAAAAGAAAAAACCAGAAAGGATGGATAACAGAACAAATTTATTGTAAAATTAAAGAAAAGGACGATCTGTATAGGAAATGGAAGTCAAACCCTAATAAGATCAAGTATATGGAGAAATATAAAAAATTTAGAAACGTTTTAAATAATGACATCAGAGAGGCAAAAAACAATTATTTAAAAAGAAGATTTAGTAGATGTGAAAGGTCAAAAATTTGGGACGAAATTAATTACACATTATCACGGAATAAAAGCAAAAACGTAGACGAGAAGATAATCAATACAATTGGAAAAAGTGTACCTGTAGACACAATTGTGAACGCATTTGCAAATACTTTCACAGAAGAAATAAAAAACCTATATGCTTCTTGTAACCATAGAGTAGAGAGCATAATTCTACAAAAGACAGATTACCAATCATCTTTTTACATACCACTGTGCACAGAGGATACGATAGGTAACATTATTGAAAAGCGTTTAAAAGTAAAGGCTACAGTAGGATACGATAACATCAGACCAACAGATATTAAAAATAATTTAAGTATTTTTAGAAGGTTATTTATGGAATTAGTAAATCAATCTATAAAAAAAGGTATTTTTCCAGAAGCGTTAAAAATTTCTATAACAAGACCTATATTTAAGAAAGGTGATCCAACGGATTACGGAAATTACAGACCCATAAATATACTGTCAACAGTAGATAAAGTTTTTGAGATGTATATTTTTGACTGTTTAAAGAAATATCTTGCAGAGAATAAAGTAATACATGATCATCAATATGGCTTTCAAAGAGGAAAAAGTACGGAGAAACTACTGATTAAAGTAACGGATTATATTAACGAACACCTAAATAAAAATAATTACACAATTGCTACGTTCATCGATTTTTCCAAAGCGTTCGATACTGTCAATCACACAATATTGCTTCAATCACTAAGACAAATCGGAATAAGTGAAACACAATACAGATGGTTTGAGAGCTATTTAACAAACAGAAAATTTATGGTTAAAGTTGGGCAAAAGTATAGTAAACAGATGCTTGCTGAAAATGGGGTTCCTCAAGGAAGTACTTTAGGTCCGTTATTATTTCTAATTTATGTTAACGATATTTACTCAAAAGTGAAAAAAGCACAATTATATATGTATGCAGATGATGCAGTCATGTTATACTCAGACCGAGATATACATAGATGTCAAGCAGTACTACAGAATGAACTTAATGAACTAGTAAAATGGACTCATGACAAGAAGTTATACATTAACACAGAAAAAACGGTAACAATCATTTTCAATACTTCTCATATGCCGAAACCTATGCATGTCAGAATAAAAGTGCATGAATGTACATGCAATTCACAAAACACCGACTGTAACTGTACTGAAATAAAAAGAGTGGACTGCATTAGTTACTTAGGATTAATAATTGACAATAAATTAAAATACAACAAACATATAGACCATATATATAATAAAATCAAAAAGATGGCAGGATGCTTATACACACTTACAAACATAGTAGATACAAAGACTATGATAACAGTGTATAAAGCATTAATAGAGTCAATATTACGATACGGCAGCCAAGTCTGGGGAAGTGCCGAACAAACTCATATTAAAAAACTGGAAGCACTGCACTTTAGGGTAATGAAATTAATACTCAAAAACAATAAGTTAAATAAGAAACAAATATTACAAAAATGCGACACATTGACTGTAACAGGTTTTTATAAATATTTATATTTGGTAGAATACTACAATAATAGTGCATACAGAACTAGAATAAACCACAGGTACTCTACACGAAGTAATAGCTATGTGGTTCCATACTTCTTCAATAATTATGGTAAGAAGACATTGAGATGCATGATACCGGATCTGTTCAACTCCAATCCTGAAAATACTAATAAAGGAAGAATTGGCCAGTTTAAGCAGGATATAAAAATTTGGCTACGAAATATAATAGAATAACGGTCTATTGTGCAATATTGTGGTTATCATCATTACATCACAGTCAAAAGACAAGGACAAGGGGTTAAAAATTAAATGTCATCTTATTATTATATTTGTCTACTATTATATAGTTTGGAATTAGATTAAGTTTTCTTTTATAGTATATTTTTGTTTTGTATGTATACATATATTTTATTTTATTTTATTTTATTTTTTTTTAGACATGTATTCTATTGACAAAAGGAGAATAGTTTATGTTTAAATTATGTAAATATTTCGTATTGCACATGATTATTTTAAAAACTAAAAATTCGTCTACACGATTTAACGAGCTAAGATATAATTATAATGTATTAGGGTTATAATTAATACCATGTTTATTTGAGGCACCAGCTGTCAAGACTGTAGACTTAGCTGGACCTCTGAATGTATGGAGAAAATGAAATAAATAAATAACTAAATTACTATTATTATTATTATTATTATTAGAGTGCAACCCGCAATGCATAAATAAATTAGGTCACAATCTGTAGATGGGATTTAAACAAATGTAATAATAATTATGCAATCTCCTTTGATAAAAACGGATCCTAATTAATAACAGATTGATGGCCAATTGCATAAAGAATATTTTAAGAGTTTCTTTACTAATGCGCTCTTAAATTTGAGACTTTCTTAAATTTAATTGGGTTGCATAAAAGAAAATTAAATTAGTTTAAGCTCTTCTTAACTAAGTATGCGATTAATGTGGCAACATTGCTAATTTCGTTAGTTCGACGCTTTGACAGCAATAATTTCAATGAATTGAGGTTAGATGGTTTGTTTAGGTTATTGCAGTTATCAACAGTTCACGGTTATTTGGCATAAATATGTACTCATTTTTCAATCTTGCTATTTGATACGTCACTCGCTTTACTGTTCTGCAGACAGTTGATCGATCTACATTAATGGTATCTCCTATTACTTGCTGAAATGCACCTGTAGCGTAATATCTTAACGTGATCAAAACTTGATTTGTGCTATCGATCGATTTATGTCGCTGGGTTACTGGCTTGATGTTGTTACCTATACGTAATACAAGATCTCGTACCATCGCTTTTGAGAACCGAAATCTTTCATAAAACTCAGTATCGTTGGGAATAATCATGGGATTAGTGCGATTTCTAAATACTCGCGGACGTCTACGTCTGCGAAGGCGAGGTTGAAAATCTTCCAAAGAGTAAAGTGGCGAATCAGACATAGTTACTAAAATGATTTGTTTATATTATAAATAAATATGATTGTGTACGTATTACTTACTTGTAATTGTTTTGGTATTTATTAAAAAATAAAAAAATATTTTATGTATTGTAACGAAAATACAATGAAACTTTATTAAAATTTAATGAGAATAGAACAAAAACTGAATTTTCTAAATTTTAATTCGAAAGGAAATTAATTTAAGATGTCGATATTGCTATCTCAAATCTAAGAAAGATTTAGCGGCATTTGAGACTAGCTTAACCTTAATATTTTGTTTATGCAACCCGATTTTTAGTTTAAGAACGTCTCAACTTCTTTAAGAACGTCTGAAATTTAAGACCTTCTTAAACATGCAGGATGACGTTTATGCAACCGAAAATTATGTTTGAGACTTAAGAAAGCCTTAAAATTTAAGATAAGCTTTATGCAACCGGCCATAAATCTTTTTATTTTCACACTGCATATGTGCGCATTTACCTACCTACCCTCCAGGGGCTGAACTTAAAAAAAATTTCTTAATACAGCCAAAAGGGTCCTAATTAGGGTGAAAATTCCATCAAGGGGTTGAAAAAGGACTCCGAAAAGAAACCATAGGGGTGAAAAAATACGATCCCCACGTGGGCGTACAAAACAAAATGGTGTGTTTTCCCCAAAAATCCAAGATGGCGGAAGGTGCCGGTGTACTACTGCAGACCAATAATTTGTTTCTAAATGCAACAGACTTCGACTTGCATAGTCAATGGTTGTATTAGATTTTAAACGACTATCTAAATCCGACCATTTCTTTAAATTTTCAATTTGTGATTCGCTGTTTTCATGAACGTTTAAACGTTTGCCCATGTTTCCAATCATTGAAACCAGCCGTATCACCAAATCTTATAATTTTTAAAGAACTAGAAAATAATGTACAGAAACAAGATACTGAATATTTTGATTTAGAATGTAAAGCTATTGACGTTTAATTTTTTCTAAATCTGGTAGAATTCGAGCAAAATAGACCGAGGAACACTTTCGATCTGATGTATTAGAATAATCACCATATTTGCTTTGATACCGAGAAGGTCCAATTTCTACAAAATTTTCAATTTGAAATGAAGTTAAACTGTTTGGTCCACAAACCAGGGCGCCTTTTGGTCACGGTGCTCTCCTGGCGCCTTTTTGGTTACGGCGCCGGGGGGCACAGCCCCTCCTCGCGCTATAGTGCGGCGCGGGCCTGCCTATAATCAACAAAAACACAACTAGAAAAAAATCTTAGTTCACTGAAAAAAAATACAGCAAAACCTCCTCAACGTGTAGTGTGTTGTACAGGGTTTCCCATTTTCGACACTTTTACAGGTTATCTCGGTGATTATTGAACTTAAAAAAACTGATATAGGTGTCTTGAGATGTATTTGGGAGAAACTGAAAATGGTAAAAGTAGAGTTTTGAAATATTTGCTGGTTTAGGAGATACCAACAATAGAAGAAGATGTTTCCTATAAAAGTCCTATAAAAGACTACTGCCCATCAGTGTAATATGCAAATTACAAGTTTATATCATCTTCTTCATTTTTCTTCATAATCGTATGATGCCTAAGAATATCTATCTATAAATAGTTTAGTAGGCTGTCGGCAATATCTAGTTGCCATGAAAACAAAACAGGATGAGTAATTTTGTTTATAATAGACTGCAACGTGTTTCGAATTTTCTGTTAGATAAGATGGTTTACGAAAACTAAGAAAAACATGATATGTTATGTGCATTTATCGAATGTCACAGAAATAAAGAAAATGCCCTAAACTTATATTTTCATGCTAAGTATTGCATATTTATCATAGTAATGTTATTAAAATCAAATTCATTTTCAGCAAGGAAATAGAAAAAGCAGTTGGAGTGTCAAAAACTAAGGTTCAAAGGATATTGAAAAAATCATTACTTCCCATATAAAGTGAACTTGTCACAATATTTGCACCCCGGAGATCATGACAGAAGCATTGAATTTTGCGTTGGTTTTTACATAAGTGTAACGAAATTCCCAATTTTGATAAGAAAATTGTATGGTCCGATGAGGCGGGAATTACAAATGATGGAATTATGAACCGTCACAATGAAAGGTACTGGGCCAACACCAACCCGTATTTATTGAGACCAGTTCACCGGCAGGGTAGATTTGGTTAAAATATATGTTCTTTTTAAAACATCGAAATGTGAACAATTTTACATATTGGCTAAATATTACTAACCGATATTATTTCAATATTCGGGAAAATGTTTAAACAATAATTATTTCGCATATTGGCCCATTATTGCATTGTAATTTGCCCCCAATATTTGAAATCAATATACAGCACATATTGCTTAGCAGTTTTCTACCAATATTGTAGCTCTAAACAATTTTATATATTGGCTAAATATTACTAGCCGATATTATTTCAATATCGGGCAAAAAGGTTTATGGGATAATATCTTCACATATTGGACTATTATTGTAAATACGTCATTCTTTGAAACAGGTCGTAGAAACTTGATAAAATTACACGTTTAGTAAAATACATTTTAATTAAATAAAACTATAATAACACTAATAATTATATTATTATTATTATTATTATTATTATTATATAGACTAATTTATTGGTGCTTCCGTCCTATTCTTCCGCCTCCTCGGTCTCCAGCACTTGCCAGGGAAAAACCAATGTAGCGCTTGATTTCTTTTTCCGTCGCATTCGGATAGCTAAATCGAACTGCATCTGTAAATAATAATAATAATTATTATTAGTAAACCGTTCGACTATTTTGTTCTTAAATTCATAAAGAATGTGCATAGCAAATTTCGTAAGTTCTGTCAATTTGCGTTGTCGGGCCAAGAATTGCAGTGGATTTCTTTCGAATTTTTAAAAATAATTTTGGATTTGTTATTTTCATGTTAAATGATACCCTGATACCACATTTTAACGAGATCAGAATTTTTTTTCAAACCCCGTTTAGAGGTAGGAATTATGCAAAAAAGGGGCATATCGAAAAACTTACCGCGACCTGTCATTCGTCACTGTAGGAATTATGGTTACCAAGAAAAGAATTAAAAAAAAACGCGCATTTTGGGGACATTTTAGGGGTAGCTCCGTAATGAAGTACATCCGCCCATCGGTTTAATTCAAAAAAATGTTTGTTTTGGTATCCTCTATTACCTAACTTTTTTACATAAGCTTTAAAGAGTTTTTTACGGTTATAAACAGATCTACAATTTTTTGACAAAAGTTCTGTTATGTTCCACTCATTTTTATTTAATGGACGATTATGAGTGATGTATAATCGAAATGTTTCGATGAAGTATCATGTCGAATTTTTCGAAATTTTGATTATATTAACAGAATCGCTGGAAGAATCGTTTGTTTTGTTTTCACACTCCCGACACTTTCACTGAAACATCGTTTGCTAGTCGGCATTTCTTTATGTTTATAATCCCTTACTTTTTTGCTACTAATAATGCAAAAAATAGCAGCGATTTTTCGGTACATCTACCGATATGACAAATATGTACCGATAAAGCATCATAAAACCGTAAAAACAAATTTGAATTATTTTTATTATATTCCCTTCCGGTACCTACTTGCAAAAGGGGCCTTTAATCCTTACTGTGTTTAAGCACGTGCTGCGCAAATTTCAAAGAAAGGAATTTTTAAGTGTATTGTCATAAAATATTTTAATTCGGTAAATAAAGCAAGTGGGATATTTGCTACAATTTGTACAACTAACTGAATTATTGCAACTGCAACGAAAATAAATCATGTTTGGTAACTTACTTTGTCTCTGTTGCGAGTTCTAATAATAATTTAAAGTTAAATTACTCATTTAAAAAGTTAATTGTCGTTAACGTAAGAATCACGTAAAACATGCTAGTGACAAGAATGTCCCCTCAGATTCCGAATTTATATTCCATTTGTTGCTTACTAGTTAGTACTAATAAGTAAATAAGCTATATTGAATTCAATGAAATAAATCTACCTAGTTTGATTATTTCGGTTCCGTACACGTCACGTTAAACACTGTTTTTGAGGTTATAAAATATTTCAGTTTCGATTATTTTGTTCGTTATGTCGAATACGGTTAAAATAACGAATAGTTAAATAATCAATTAATTGAATGCAACCATCGAATAATCGAATGAACTAAAATAATCGAATAATAGATTATATTTTATTTGATTATCCTATCGGTTTACGAGTGATTTACGGTAACGCTGACGTTTGTATTTGGAATGATTTTCCAGATAGACAAACGGCTTCCAAAGAATACTTTTGCTTTGTCATTTAATTAATTTGTTAAGTTGTGTGCGAAATGTTACATCGAAATGTTTGTTTCTGATGCACACGTGAATTCAAGAAGCTCAGCAGCACTCAATAGTCGGGCGTTAATTTATAAAAACTTTAAACTGTTGCAATTTTGTTGTTATTAGACTTGGATAAAAAAAAAAAAATTTATTTCGATCCCCTCTAGTTCGACTTTCTTATTTAAAAACCAACAAAAACGGTATCTCTATATTCATTTCTGTTTTGCACTTTGTCATTTTTCAATTTGGAATTGTTGTACCTAATAGCACATCTTTAGATATATAAAACAGAAATATGAATAATTATTCAGATACATATTTACTTTATGACTTGCAAAAATACCTAATTTTTCAAGAACAGCATATCTACCTCATTTTCAATGATAAATAAATAAAATAAGTAAACGATTCTTACATGTCGTTAATGTCGATTCTTACTCCAGGTAATATGTAAATATGGCTGATGGATAGATCACCAATTGCTAGAAAAAATACATTTGATAAATAATATTAATATAACACAGGATATGTTGTGATTAGTTAGGTGCTTTATTAAATGCATTTATTTCAAAATGGATCCCAAAGTGTTACATTATAAGCAAAAAAATACGAATACGATGTTATATGTAAATTGATCAAATAATAGATACAAACGTGAACAAGTTATTAACACAATACTTACCTTATTAGTCTGAACTCTAAACAAAAACAAAACTATACATCGACTGCTTGAAGGTTAACACCAAATAACTAAAAGTACCTACGTAGTGCAAAAAGCTGCGTCCTTTGTGACCATATCCGTTATGACGAAAACATTCGGTTACTTTATTTTTAGAATGACAGTAGTTCTATTTATGACCCAGCAATCCACAATTACCTAAAGCAACATACCCCTGTATAGTGTTTACCTTATCAGCTTTATATTCTTTGAATTGTGTCATATTATGCGTAGTGGTAGTAGATCGTTGTAATGAATTATTACCTCTTTTTTATAGATTCGTAGACGATAAGCTTTTCTTTGCATTCTTTAAAACTAGAACAACCCAACAGGATCGATTTATTATCCACGTCATCATTAATGCCAGCTATTACGTACTCGATTACAGATTGTTGTTCTACGTTACCCTTGTATGCAATCTCTTTCATAATAAGAAAATGTTCATGCACATTTTCGTCCCTCTTTATCTTTCGGCTTGCTAGTTGCTTGTGAATATCTGCACTGTTAAGTTTTTGTTTAAATTCCGTCAATAATGCACCGTTTAAACTTTTTCAAGTGTCCAATTCCCTTTCACTTTTGATGAACAATTTAGCGAAACCGGTTTCCAATTTCTTAGAAAAAACAAGTTTCTGCATTTCGTTACAATTAAACATAATTGCAGTGGCTTAATTATTTAATTAATTTGCAATTAATTTATGGTTTGACATAGACGCCAGAACATGGGTATTTTAAGTTTTTACCCGAAACATATACATATCTCGCATAATAATATATAAATATAATTTAGTAGTATTGTTATGTTATTGATAAATAAATATTGACTTTATATTGTATAGTAATATTTAGTAAATATTGCAAATATATATGTTACATTGCTTAAATATCGATTTTCAATATTTAATGATACTGTACATATAATATTGGTACCCTCTTGAATAAAAGTTATTGACTTTATATTGCATATAGTAATATTTACTGAACATTGTAAATATGTATGTATATTGCTTAAATATTGATTTTCAATGTGATAATGTTGTACACGCAATATTGGCACATTATTGTGTGTACAATATTTGAATTTACATTAAATAGTAATTATTTACTAAATATTACAATTATTGTTCTTATATTCACTAAATATTGTATTTCCAATATTTGTATAATATTACAAAAATATATTCACCCAATATTGGTTGCAGTTCGACAATATTGCCCCAATTGGGCCAACATTCTACCAAAATGACGCCAATAAACGGTGCTACATGGAATGAAACACAGAAATAGCTTTCTGAAGCAATCCATACAGCATTTAGAAAAATACAACCTATTCATATTATTAATGTTCTAAAATCGGCTAAAATTCGTTTCCAAAAATGTATTGATTGCAATGGAGGGCCATTTGAGTACCTTCGTCGGTAAAGGTACCACATTTTATTACATCATAATCCATTGCCTACTACTGATTTAATATAAAAATTATAATTGTTCACTTATTTAAATAATAAACTATATTAAATGTTATATGTATGAAAAGAAAATTAAAAATGCAACTTTTTTGGCTAAAAATATACTGGGTGTTCCATTTAAAATGAGAAGTTGGATGCGATAACTTTGTGACTTTACCCGGTAGATGCGATTTTTGGGCGGCATAATATTTTAATTAACAAACTATTAAACTTTGTTCAATTACTAGTAATAAAACATACAGGGGATAAAATTAAAATCGACAATTTTTCGTTTTACCCCCGTATCTTCTAGACTAGCCAACATTTTTACGTTCTGGTTTTACCATTTTTAGTTTCTCCAAAATACATCTCATGACACCTACATCAATTTTTTGATAAGTTCAATAATTACCGAGATAACCAGTAAAAGTGTCGAAAATGGGTAACCCTGTACAACCCAGAATCTAAAATATCCAAATCCAAAACACACACCATAATCAAAAACAAGTTCGAATAAAATATAGTTGTTAATATTATAGACCTAGATATTATTCTATCGCCGTTATTATTGATTTACAAAACATTACATCGGTTATCATTAACCTGTTTTATATGTATACAAAAATGGAAACGTGTAGTTCACTTTACATGAAATTGTCAGAAAGAAGTAACCGTAGTTACACAGTTTCTTCTACTATACGTTGTTTGGGTATATTAATAAAACGCATACTTTCAGGATTTGTTGTAACAGTGCTGACTTCAAAATGAGTTTTAAAATGATATTGATTCGCTTATACTTTTTGTGGTTGTAATATGTCGTCACATCTTTAAATTTTTGTAGCGTATGTTATCCAATGCAAACTTTGCTAACTAAAATATGGTATTCCGGGAACGATTTATGCGAATTAAATGATAATTAAATAAACATGTGATAAAGCAAAATAAAGTCGTTTTGATGAACTATTGCCGAAGTTTTCTTTTTGAACTGTCGGATTCTGTTCACTATTTACAATAGTTATTTACAAAAGGTTCCTATCTGAGCATCTAGATAAAATAAATTTGTTTAGAAACACTTAAGCACAAGGAAATTAAAACATTTTCTTCAATTTAAGTATCCTTTATTTCCATTGTGACTGTTACTTTAACGAAATATCAAAAGAACATCCACTTAAAGTTAACGTAAAGACAATACAACATTGTTCTCTTCTTTTATCTGATTGAGAAGAATGTTTGTTTTGATCGAACCATAAGTAATTTGATATTGGTATTCTATTTAATACCGACATTTCAGCATCTGCGCTACAATTTGTGACTACCATGTATCATGTAGATTGCGCATTGAAAATATCACCTGTTCAATGTAGTTTACTATTTACTTTAGAGATGAGCAATATGGGTACGCAGATATAAATTGGAAGACTCGAGTAACAACAGGAAACGTGATTTCTAAAATACCATACATTTAATATGTTCGCATTCAGCTGCCTGCTATACATGCTTCTACTTTAATGTAGGGAATAAATTGAGAAACGTGTTAGTAGAGTCGAGAATTCGCAGCAAATATAATAACACTAGTGGGCTCCCTTTTAGACTGAATAGTAATTATGTGTTATTCCCACGATTCACTGAGTCTAAGTTCATTAAATAAGTTCTTTAATATGCATTTAAATGAAAATGTACATTTATTCTAGTTATTAAATTGTATTGTATGCACAACGTAAAATGTAGATAGTGTTCTTAACGTTAAACTGCTACTAAACAAATTTTTAACCCTTTCCTTTGTTAAACATCTACATCATTATATAAGCTTTTCTTTACGTAGCGACTTAAAAAATGCAATGTTATAATTTTCTAATATTAAAACTGTTAAATACATGATTCATACTTAATTTAAATTTAGATGCGATGGAAAATTTTGAGAGCACCTTTTGTAACTTTAAATTAATATCTTACCAAAATTTGCCTTTTATAATTAACCCTTATTTAATGATCTGCCCAAGTTATTATCGTAGCGAAGAAGACGTTTGGCAGAGTTTTTATCGAGATGGCAATTTACACCAAAAAACAATTGTATAACGTGGTTTCAGGTTACAATACTTTCAATCAACACGCGTATCATGGATCGCTTTCTAACTAAAGACAGATACAGTTTCGTAAATGTGTAGTTAGTATCCATTGACGTCTAAAAGCTATAAAATAAAAATAAAACTACACTGATTGTATTCACGGAAGGACTTCCTGATAATACTACGTTTAATATTTTATATGTTCTACGTGTTTAAAATTTTTGGATAATTCCGCATTAATATTTTCACGTTAAATTTTGATTAAAGAATCATTTAAGATAGAACTCAATTTTTTCTCGAACCGGAACGCGTTTTCCTTCAACTAAATACGTTAAATACCAATACCGGACACTCCTGCTCTTTACCATATTAAATTTATACGAACAAAATTCACTACCGCCACCTCTGATAACGGGACGGAACTACTGCATCATGTACTGTGCTACAATTTAAATCAAATGGACAACTGCGGCATATGTTGACCTTTTATATGTTTATTATATCTGAAAAATATATATAAAAGGACTTCAGACTTGTACCATACGATAATAATTGCACGATAGTAAAGAGCACAAACTTTGCTTAACGAATAACGACTTTTTCTTTTCATCTTGCGATCAAAATTTGCCGAACAGATTACTTTTAAATTTTACTAAACAGCATAGATTTTTTTTCATATTCTTCGATTTATTGAATCAATAAAGTAACAAAACAGATACTGTTTTTTGCCTTTAGCTTGAATTATTAAACACAGGTTAAGTCTGTAAATATAAATTAACCCTATACCGTGTCCGCCTTTGGGAGCTGATCCTATGAGTATCTGCTAAACGAAACTTACTATAATTTGGAAATTTGGTGACAGGGTAATGATGTTAGGGCTAACTCATCTAAAATATTTTCACGTTCGTACCACTTCCGGTTATACCGGAAGTGGGTATTGAATTATTAAACACAGGTTAAGTCTGTAAATATAAATTAACCCTATACCGTGTCCGCCTTTGGGAGCTGATCCTATGAGTATCTGCTAAACGAAACTTACTATAATTTGGAAATTTGGTGACAGGGTATCAAATTAGTCGCTTATTTTAAATGGAACACCCCGTATATTAATACATTTTTGGATTCTATGTCGAATTTTAAGGTAAGTGTGTTAAATAAATTAGGTACGAAATTTCAGTCGTTTTAAAAAAAAACATTTTTCTAAAAAAATTGACAGATGCGGTCTTAGTAATAACTCGTTAATTGTTCTGTTCCTGTCAAACAATTTGAATAAAACTTTGAGGTGTTGTAGACAAAGGTTTATTGCAACAGTCTGCAAAAAATGACATTTGTATTTTTCATAAAAATAAAATTATGAATGTCTAAACTTGACTATCAAAAAATGCAAGTTACTCAAAAAAATCAAATGGAAACCCCTATTTTTTATTACTCAGATCGATTTAACGTCAAAAATTAAGGTAAGTTTCTTTAAAACTTTATTTGTCTAAACGTAACAGTTTCATACTTATTATCAAAAAAGTCCTAATTTTAAAATGTGTGACAAAAATGAGCTACATACTTAAATCTAGTATTCCTTGTTTGTGGTCACCATGGAAACCAAATAATTGAAAATTGAAATAAAGAAAAATATTTGAAAAAGTTACTGCAAAAAATTATAAAAATTGATAATTTTGTGATTCAAAAGTCATTTTTGCCAAGTAGAAATTTTCTAAGCCATTTTTTTCAAATTCGATATACAACATAAGTGTAAAAATTTAATACTTTATGAGTAAATCGAAAAAAAACTACTTTTTACTGCGGAGGTAGTACTACATACTTATCAGTGCATTCTTACACGATAAAGTCGCTTATTTAGTATTTCTTGCTCGTGATCAAATGTAAATTAATTTACAATAAGTGTTCAAAATGTTGCCCGTTAGACGCAAGACATTGTTGAACCCGTCTTATAACGGATTCATTTGTAGCCCTTTGAATTTCTTGTGGAGAAAAAGAATTGAAGGCATTTTGCACTCTTGCAATGCAATCTTCTTTAGTCGTTAGTGTTGTAGCATAAACCATATTTTTAATTGGACCCCAAAGATAAAAATCCATTGGCGTAAGATCAGGTGACCTAGGTGGCCATGGAAAGGGACCATTATTGGCAAACCAACGATCTTAAAAAATTTCATAAAGTTTCATGGAAACAGCGTTGGTGCTGTGAAGGGGCGTACCGTCTTGTTGGTACCATAAATTTTCCCTTTCTAGATTTAATCGGGGTTGAATTCCAGTGTTTAATATCTCAAGATAATTTTCTCCTAGAAATTAAATTTGTAATCATAAATCGCAGCAATCAACTATTTCAAACCTCTCAAATTTTCGTTGTAAAAATACACGTCAAAGATTTCGTTATTCCGAATAGCACAAAATACGTTAAAATTCCAAATTTCCTAATGGCATTCGCGAATAGGATTGCTATTTTCGTTATTCCAGTAATGCGAGTTTCGGCGATTAAATATGCCATTTTTCGTAAATTTAGATTCGTCCGTCCATATGATATTAGTCAAAAATTAGGAATTTCTTGTATTTTGAGCAAAATTGTTTCACAAAATTCGATACGTTTCAAAAAATCCGCTTCTTTCAAATGTTGAACTAATTGTAAACAGTATGGTCTAAACTTATGTTTCTTAAGAATTCTTCTGATAGTTGTTGGTGTTAAGGCAATATCTGTTTTCGCGTCGTTTATGGAATTACAAGGATAGGCACGGAAATATCCTAAAGTTATAACTTCATTTTGTTCGTTATCAATAGCAGTTTTTTTGCGAGGCGCAGAGTGTTTAAATGTGCCAAACTGTTCCAAATTTTGAACCACATGTCATATTGTATCTACTGACGGCCGGGGGCGCTCAGGAAAGCGTTCGATAAATGTTCTTACTGTTCGTTTTACAACTCTAGGACATTCTCCGTGAATTAAAATTAAATTAAAATAATCTGTATTAGAATATTCAAGTCGAGCCATTGTTACGATCCATTTCTTTCTTTCCCAATTTTTGCCAACCTTATTTGTGTTCAATTTCTGACATTCATCCTAAAATTATAATATATTCTTAATATCTCTCCTTTGTTAGTACCCTACCTTTATAACCCTTCGAATTATAAATCCTTTTCCTAAATATCCTTTTTAATCAATAAAATATCTAATGATTTTCAATCAAAATTATAGGTTATATTTATGTCTGAATTTTGAATAGTTTAAATGCGTTCACCTTGAATTGCGATTCACGAATTATCATTGGCCAGTTTTAAATTTTGATCAAATTTCGCCATAGGCGTACCCATTTTACTTTCCCGGTGAATACGTAATCCCATCTAGTATTTTTCGTGTTTGCCTTTTAATTAATCTCATTTATTTTGTGGTGTTTCATGTTTACATTTTACCCTTTACCTTTTATTAATATTTATACCTATATTTTCTTGTTTTACCTAACTTAAATAAATTCACGCCACTGTTGTATAAATTATGTCGGTATTTCCCTATTCTCAAAGTCTTGGATAATTTTCCCGCTCATCGGAACCCTTCTTCTTCTTACTTATAATTCTATCCTTGTCGTTCGGCCAATAACCAGTCAAATTCGTTTGAAAAATCAAACATGATCATTTTTTTATTTACGGAATTCACGTAATTTTTCTATAATTCAGTAAGATATATCGAGTCTAGTTCTAGGGGTATCAGTGGTTTATCGCACCCTTTTCGTCCAATGTTTGGGATTTAACCCCACAACCCGCTACCTATATAAGTGCTTCTGTTATCCTATAAGGACCAGAGCTTTCCGCAATTGGGATTTTTATGGTAACGGCGTTGCTAGACCTAATCACGTTGATCATCCAAAACGACTTTTTTGTAAGTAGGTTTAACACAGTGTTTTCCACATTCCCATGTAAATTACCTTTCAGATTTTGCACACCTAGATTTTAACAAAAAAAGAAAACCGGAAACAAGCCTATGTGTTGATAAAAATATATATTTATCTAATTCTACAATTGTTTCCTGCAAGGCCATCCAACATCTTGTAAGTAGCCAATTATCGATAATTTGAAATTATGCCTATTCTTCCTCTAGGGCCTTTTTTTCTCCTTCCTCGTCGTACTCCGTTGCGATCGCCGCTCATCATCGCCTAATAAAAAAACACAATCATCCCTTCACATTTATCATTTCATCAAGCAGTATCATCTATCATCCTCTGATCATTTTTTGTTAGTAATGTGTAATATAAAGTAACTCACCCGTTATTTAATTGGGGCCAAAAGTAACCCATTAATTTTTTTTTAAGATCTAAGCAGGCGTTTATTTTAAGTTAAAATATTAATTAGTTGGTTTATGTGTGTAAACTCGAGATCTCGGGGAAGGTACCTTTAATCTTTTTTTGTTAATACATATTGTTTTTGTTACGCCAATCAACCTTCCGATTATTTAATTATTGATATAACTTTCACCTTTTTTATCTATTACTTTTTTTAAATAAATAGCAATTTTCTATTCATATACTTCCTTCCTTTCACGGTCCTCCTTTAACATCTGGGAATTTTTCTGACTTGGAATTACGGCAGATAAGTGCAACAAGTTAGTGGCGCCTCCTGACCTTACCTTATGAAATGGTTTACCCATTGTGAACTCACTCCCATTCCACCGTGAGCAGCTGGTTTGCCGTAGGACCCTCTTCCTCTTTTCGACCGTAACACCATTTCATCAAGTAAAACACAATCTGTCAACAATTTTATTAAATTATTGACTACAAAAGAAAAACAAAATAAATAAGCATCTTTATCGTGTAATGATACGCTGATAAGTATGTATTACCTCCGCAGTAAAAAGTAGTTTTTTTCGATTTACTCATAAAGTATTAAATTTTTACAATATCAAATTTGAAAAAAATGACTTTTGAATCACAAAATTATCAATTTTTGTAATTTTTTGCAGTAACTTATTCAAATATTTTTCTTTATTTCAATTCTCAATTATTTGGTTTCCATGGTGACCACGAACAAGGAATACTAGATTTAAGCATGTAGCTCATTTTTATCACAAATTTAAAAATTGGGACTTTTTTGATAATATGTATGAAACTGTTACGTTTAGGCAAATAAAGTTTTAAACAAACTTACCTTAAGTTTCGACGTTAAATCGATTTGAGTAATAAAAAATAGGGGTTTCCATTTGACTTCTTTGAGTAACTTACATTTTTTGATAGTCGAGTTTAGACATTCATAATTTTATTTTATGAAAAATACAAATGTCATTTATTGCAGACTATTGCAATAAACCTTTGCCTACAACACCTCAAAGTTTTATTCAAATTGTTTGACAGGAACATAACAATTAACGAGTTATTACTAAGACCGCATCTGTCAATTTTTTTAGAAAAATGTTTTTTTTTAAAACGACTGAAATTTCGTACCTAGTTTATTTAACAAACTTACCTTAAAATTCAACATAGAATCCAAATATGTATTAATATACGGGGTGTTCCATTTAAAATAAGCGACTAAATACCGACTTCCGGTATAACCGGAAGTGGTACGAACGTGAAAATATTTTAGATGGGTTAGCCCTAACATCATTACCCTGTCACCAAATTTCCAAATTATAGTAAGTTTGGTTTAGCAGGTACTCATAGGATCAGTTGCCAAATGCAGACCCTGTATAGCATAGATTTAAACAGACCAGAGATGAATGTTCGTACCCATCCGTTAGGGGCGGTAGTGTTTTGTTCTTTTGCTCAAAGGGGAAATGTCCGGTATTGGTATTTAATGTATTTGCTTCGACGCTTCTGGTATTTTTACTTAAAGTGAAACTCACGGCTTTTATTTTATTACAAAATTTTCCACAACAGCTCGTGTTTCTTGTCCACCTTATGAGCTCTTCTGGCTGCATCATCGACTGAATGTCGACCTGAAACAAAACAATATAAAATTACTACCTACCTACATAGTTTAAAACCAATATTAGGTAAGTTTAAATAGATTTTAATTACCTTTTGCCAACCACGATTGCACATATTTCGTAGGATTGAACTGCGTTAGTGGAGGTCCAACGCAGTTGATGAATATCAGTGCAGTAATTGATAAAGTTGATCGTAATGAAGTTACTATTTCATTCATTGAACTGAAATTCCTTTCACATTCGCTAGTGGATATTGGAATTGATGCAATGGGGTTTAAAAGTGGTTTCAAATCATTAGGAATTTCTTCTTTTCCTCCACTCATTTTGTAGGACCTAAAGCCACGAATTACTTGTGCATCATTTAAATGAAACTGATTACACCGATTTCTAATTTCTTTATCTCCATATTGTATTCCCACTTCACCATCATTTGATTTTGGCCATTTCTTTGGCTCGAGAACTTTAACACTCGCTAGTAAATTTCTGTATGTGTTTTCATTTTCAATCTGACGTTTTGCATCACGAGCACCATGAGAAGACGAAGTTGTTATCATACGATTCCTCATGTTATTTGCCAAACTGGTATACAGCTATGCAGTATTTATGGGTACAACTTTACCCTCACGAAGTTGTATACCTTTGTATGTATTTTCTGAGATAGAGTGTAAAACTATATCAAGTTTGGGTCCTGGTTGAGTTGCCATCGAATCGAAAACTCTAATTGTTGTTCTTATATCTTTATCAGCTTCAACAAGAGTAATGTTTCGTCGCTGCAATAGTTCTTCATTTCTTGAAGAGCGTCAGACATAGCATGTAAACTTTTCAAAAATATTACATCTGTTGTAATGTTCAGCAAACCATTGTATTTGGCCCTTTCTTTTGTATCTCTAATCAAATCCTTAGAAGCTGTGTTAAAATGTTCACAAAGTGCTTGATAATTATACAATGCAGCATTAATTGTACGTTTTCTTGATACAACCCAACGAACAGATAACATTCTTCCGATTTTTAAAATTTGTGCCTCAAGCGAAGCTGCTGCCTTTTTGAGCTCATTTTGGTTTTCGGCCCATTGGTGGTATAACCTGTATAATTTATCCATAAAGATTTTGAAATGATTGATAACACTGACTTCATTAACGCAGTCATCACAGTAATCACAGATTAGAGCCACACTAATAAATTTGGAAATAATGTTTGCAGCCTCGTTGCTACACCGGAGTTTTTACCAATCATAACCGAGGCTCCATCACAGTCAAAGGCTATGAGGTACTCTTCCAGAAAAGTTTGATCGAAACCATATCTATTGAGGCATGTCAAAAGGTCCTTTGTGATATTTTCAGCAGTCGTATCATTCAGCTCAATTAAATCAAGATCAAAAACATAGGTCTCTTCTAGATTTGAAGAGGAATCTTCGAAATATGTCATTACTAAAACCAAAGTTGTTTTTTTGCTTAGGGTTGTTGACTCGTCTATCAAGACAGATTTTTTTTATTATCAATAATATTTTTACATATAGCATTTTTCATTTCAAACGCAATATGAGTCGCAATATCATGACATGTTTTGTCGGAATGTAAAATCTTACCAATAGGTAGTCCATTTGAAATTTGTAGATCAATATCAACAGGCAGATCAGTAAACCGCCTTTGATTTTTCGCAATTTTGTAAACAGTTTTGAAAACTCTTTCAGTGGTAGTAAATAATGTTTCATTCATTTTCTTAATGCCTCCTTCGATAGTATGTTTTTTTGACTGCTCTAATATCTCTTTAGCCTTATTATGGGCTTCCGAATGTTTGTGTTCAAATTTTTTTTTTCGTAGGCTTGATTGCTGTGACTCCCGAGTCTTTCCATTATATGTCACTGAACATTCTTGCCATGGTTTGGAAACCCTTTTATTTTTGTTACTGTGGATGGCGAAAGAATCCACTTCGCGGCAGATTGAACAGCCCAAGGCCTTATTTTTGACAATGAGCCAGTCATTGTTTTCCTTAAATGTCTTGTACTGGCTGGTCTTCCAACAATCAGGATGTGTTTCGTAATATCACTGTTCTCGTTAATATTACTCGAACCACTTGTGCTGGGAAGATTTTGATCAACTTTTTTCTGTAGCCCTACTGTTTTCTTATTGCTGATCGAACTAGTGCCGTCAGGCTCATGTGGCCCTTTTTTTAAGTCAATTTCTTAGTAGGTTACTCATTTTAAATACCTGCGCGACTGACCCTCGACCGACAACGACACTGTAAATACACGAAAAGTATGGTTAGAAATTCTAACCTAGAATGCATGCACACTGTATACTGGATTTCATGCACGAGGTGTATCATAAATATGACTGTACGTTTGATCGCATCATGTGATGATTACTATACAGGAGATAGGACATTACCGTTGGAAAGTCAGTTCTTCAAATTACAACAATAACATGTCAGTATGTCAGAACAATGCCAAGTTTTCTCATTAGTCAATATATCGCTGAATATGCAACAGCAAATTGTAAATTATTATTATTATTATTATTATTTTGCGAATTTCTTTTCATATTTAATAGAAATTTCAATTGCCAAAATTGGCTTGAGAATTATTCTTTTAAAAATGGGTTTTCTTTTATCTGTAAGGTACAGTTCTGAGACCACAATCTTATACATTTGCGCTAATCATTTCTCAGAATCTGGGATGGCCAGGTACGCCAGTCTTGGAGGCAATTAGTGAGGGGTTCGGATCCCATTGTCCACTGACCGTTATGTGTGCGATATAAAAATAAACCATCACAATGGAACAACAGTGACGCACTGCAAATCACGATTAAAGAAAGATACGGTACTAATTTTTGCGAGTATTAACAGGAGTTTAAAAACCAATTCTATATTATAGATTTATCAATATTTGCTTTTTTATTTGTAAGGTATGATTGCAGTAGAAAATTTTCTACAAGAACGAATTTCCTAATAAATTCCGCAAATTACGGTGCGTAGGCTATATACATTTTTTCAGTTTCAAATCAATAATTACTTTATTATTATTTTATTAGTATTGAATATCTAATTACATATTTACCTAATATTTACTAATTTTTATGTACATGTTCCGCACTTTGATATTACATAAAAATCCGGGCACTAAATTCATAAAGCAATCGCTGACGGAATCACTTCCCAAAGCGTTGCCAATAATTAATTATTATGCTTGGATTTTAATGGTGAACAGTTTGAGGCTAAAAAGTGTCTTGGAAGTATTGCTGTGATTTTGTTCTATTATTATAATTTTAAGAATTACCTTTCCAACGGTAATGTTATATTGCTTGCTTGCGTGTGTGCGAGAGTGAGTGAGTGAGTGAGTGAGTGAGTGAGTGAGTGTGTGTGTGAGTGGGTGAGTGCTTGCTTGCTTGCGTGTGTGCGTGTGTGCGTGTGTGCGTGTGTGCGTGTGCGTGTGTGAGTGTGTGCGTGTGTGCGCGTGTGCGTGTGTGCATGTGTGTGCGTGTGTGTGCGTGCGTGTGTGCGTGCGCGTGTGCGTCTGCGTGTGCGTCTGCGAGTGCGTGTGCGTGTGCGTGTGTGCATGTATACGTGTGTGCGTGTGTGTGTGTGTGTGTGGGTGTGAATGCGTGTGTTCGTGTGCGTGTGCGTGTGCGTTGTGCGTCTGCGTGTGCATGTGCGTGTGCGCGTGTGCGTGTGTGCGTTCGTGCGTGCGAGTGTGTGTGTCAGTGAGTGGGTGAGTGAGTGAGAGATTGAGTGTGTGGGTGAGTCAGTGAGTGAGAGAGTGAGGGAGTGAGTGAGTGAGTGAGTGAGTGAGCGAATGAGTGAGTGAGTGAGTGAGTGAGTCAGTGAGTGAGTGAGTGAGTGAGTGACTAACTGAGTGAGTGAGTGAGTGACTAACTGAGTGAGTGAGTGAGTGAGTGATTGATTGAGTGAGTTTGTGGTTGAGTGAGTGTGTGTGTGAGGGAGTGAGTGAGTGAGTGAGTGAACGAGCGAGTGAGTGAGTGAGTGAGTGAGTGGGTGAGTGAGTGAGTGAGTGAGTGTGTGGGTGAGTGAGAGAGTGAGTGAGTGAGTGGTGAGTGAGTGTGTGAGTGAGTGAGTGAGTGAGTGAGTGAGTGAGTGAGTGAGTGAGTGTGTGAGTGAGTGAGTCTGTGAGTGAGTGAGTGAGTGAGTGAGTGAGTGAGTGAGTGAGTGAGTGCATTCGCGAGTGAGTGAGTGCATGCGTGAGTGACTGAGTGGGCGAGTGAGTGAGAGATTGAGTGTGTGGGTGAGTCAGTGAGTGTGGGAGTGAGTGAGTGAGAGAGTGAGTGAGTAAGTGAGTGAGTGAGTGGTTGAGTGAGTGAGTGTGTGAGAGTGAGTGAGTGAGCGAGCGAGCTAGCTAGCGAGCGAGTGCTTGCTTGCTTGCGTGCGTGAGTAAATGTGCGAGCAGGCGCGAGTGCTTGCTTGCTTGCGTGTGTGCGAGAGTGAGTGAGTGAGTGAGTGAGTGAGTGAGTGAGTGAGTGAGTGAGTGCGTGTGTGTGAGTGGGTGAGTGTGCGTGTGCGTGTGTGCGTGAGTGCGTGTGTGCGCGTGTGCGTGTGTGCATGTATGTGCGGGAGTGTGCGTGCGTTTGTGTGCGTGCGCGTGTGCGTCTGCGTGTGACTGAGTGGGTGAGTGAGTGAGAGATTGAGTGTGTGGGTGAGTCAGTGAGTGTGGGAGTGAGTGAGGGAGTGAGTGAGTGAGTGAGTAGGTGAGTGAGCGAGTGAGTGAGTGAGTGAGTGAGTGAGTGGGTGAGTGAGTGAGTGAGAGGGTGAGTGAGTGAGTAAGTGAGTGTGTGTGGGTGAGTGAGTGTGTGAGTGAGTGAGTAAGTGAGTGAGTGAGTGACGGTGTGATTGAGTGAGTGAGTGAGTGAGTGAGTGAGTGAGTGAGTGAGTGAATTCGCGAGTGAGTGAGTGCTTGCGTGAGTGACTGAGTGGGTGAGTGAGTGAGAGATTGAGTGTGTAGGTGAGTCAGTGAGTGTGGGAGTGAGAGAGCGAGGGAGTGAGTGAGTGAGTGCGTAGGTGAGTGAGCAAGTGAGTGAGTGAGTGAGTGAGTGAGTGAGTGAGTGAGTGAGTGAATGAGTGAGTGAGTGAGTGAGTGGGAGAGTGAGTGAGAGAGTGCGTGAGTGAGGTAGTGAGTGAGTGAGTGCGTAGGTGAGTGAGCAAGTGAGTGAGTGAGTGAGTGAGTGAGTGGTGAGTGAGTGAGTGAGTGAGTGAGTGGGAGAGTGTGTGAGTGAGGTAGTGAGTGAGTGAGTGGGTAATTGAGTGAGTGTGTGACTGGGTTAGTGAGTGAGTGCTTGAGTGCATGCGTGCGCGAGTAACTGAGTGACTGAGTGAGTGGAGGAGTTGGTGAGTGAGTGGGTTAGTGAGTGAATGAGTCAGTGAATGAGTGAGTGAGTGGGTGAGTGAGTGAGTGAGTGGGTGAGTGAGTGGGTGAGTGAGTTGTGAGTGAATGAGTGTGTGGGTGAGAGAGTGAGTGAGTGAGTGAGTGAGTGAGTGAGTGAATGAGTAGGTGAGTGAATGGGTGAGTGTGTGTGTGACTGAGTGAGTAGGTGGGTGGATTCGCGAGTGAGTGAGTGCTTGCGTACGTGCGTCCATGGGTGACTGGTTGGGTGAGTGAGTGAGAGATTTAGTGTGTGGGTGAGTGAGTGAATGAGTGAGTGAGTGAGTGAGTGAGTGAGTGAGCGAGCGAGCGATCTATCTATCGAGCGAGTGCTTGCTTGCGTGCGTTCGTGCGTGCGAGAGGGAGTGAGTGAGTGTTAGGGAGAGTGAGTGAGTGCTTGCTTGCTTGCTTGCGTGCATGCGTGCGTGCCTGCCTGTTTGCGTGTACGCATGTACGTGCGTACGGTCGTGTATACATGTGTGCGAATGTGCGTGTGTCTGTGAACATGTACATGTGTGCACGTTCGTGCGTGCATGGGTACGTGCGAGTATGTGTGCGAATGTACGAGTGTGCGTCTGTTGGTGTGTGCGTGTGTTGGCTTGTACGTGTGTGCAAATGTTCGTGTGTCTGTTTGTGAGTGTGCGCGTGTGGGGTATCTGTCTGTGTGCGTGCGCGTGTGTGTACGTGTTGATGTGTTAGTGTGTATGTGTGTGCGAGAGAGAAGGCGTGCGTGTGGGCGTGCGTACTTGTGTGTGCGTGCTTGCATGGGTGCGCACGTGCGCATGCGTGACTGAGTGCGGAATGGGGTTGTGATTGAATGAGCGAGTGAGGGTGTGTCGTGCGTGCTTGCGTGCATGGACGTGTGTGATATATATTATTATATTATATTGTGCTATATTTATGAAAACTGGTAATTTACATGCTGTCTTACAAAATGAAATTTATTATTTATGCTTAAAGAACTTAAATTAAAATGTAATTGTAGCTCTTAACTCCAAAATAAGCTCTAGGTCTAAACGATTACGTTTCAGGATTCTATATGTATGATTGATCTACATCAATCCTACACACCACATTGTTTATGTACCATGCACTTTCGAATATACAGGTTAAAATCTGTTTAAAATTTTAGGAAGGGTAATTGGTTTTCATTGCAGCTATTGTAGGGTTCGCTAAATGTAAAGTAGTTAGCTGCACAATGTGTGTATTAATTTCCTCTAACTCCACATAAGAATCAGATATTTCTTATATCGTTGATCTGTTGGATTTTATTTATTTCCGCTACCTCAAATGTCCAAATATGAGACTATGCATAAAAATATTACACCTACCATGTTACAGTTAGGTTTCCATAAAAATTGGAATAAAACAAGCTTTCTAGGTTTGTGCGCCGCAAAAAAGTTTAATCTGTCAATCGGTGTTTTGTCAACCTCCTTTGTTGTTTGTAGATCTCCATAATTTTCTGCACTAAATTGCTCACCGAAGATTGGTTTGTTTATTCCGTAATGTAATTTAACGTCACTCTTTATCTTTCTTCTACTGTTTTTTCTGTAACCATGAATTATTTATTTAAAACCTGCTAACATACAAAAACCAGCTCCTGCGGCAGGATTGCCGGCTGAGATAATCCCCACTCTATTGTTTGAATCATATGTGGATCTACATTATCCAAAATCACATCAATACCTTGTATTTTTTTTAACCCGAATAATTAAGTCCATAGTTGCTGTTTTTTTTGGTGTTTTGAAGTTAAGAAGCATCCATTGCCACGTTAAACCTAAAGAATCTGCTTGAATAAAGTTTAGGTTTACAATAGTATTCCAATTATTCTTTTATTTAGCGTTAAGAATTCTTTGTACCAGCTTTATTTAGAATCTTTTGATTTTAGATGGTATGTGAATCAAGCCCAACTTTCCATAACAAACAGGAACACGTAAATGAACATGACTTGTCCAGTGTTTTCCTCTGTAGATGTATCCTGTTATCTTACTCTGCAGATAGAGTTCTTGCTGTAAAGTAATTGGAAGACAGTGAAGGATGTGTCACAACTTTGGTGCGAAGTATTAATTTACCGCCGTTTGTCGGCCTAATATCCATAAGGATAGTAACTTCCATTTGCAGTTCATTACTGAACCATCAACCGCTTGGACTAAATCCGTGAATGCTTCGCCAAAGACATGCTTCCTATCACTAGAAAAACAAATTCCAATTAGCACACCAAAAACGTTTACACTAAATTTAGTGTTGATTCAGATTATTAGGCATATTTGGTATAACAGTTTTAAATAAAATATTAAAATCTTCATTTCTTGCGATGAAAACCGATACACCATCCGTGTACGCACTGATGGTTATTTTAATAGGTGTAAGTAATTGTGTCATAGTGAATTCTGCTGCCAGGAAATGTCTAGATAAGGCTAAAAAAGGTTCGATAGCAATGGTAAACAACGGACCTGGCAAAGGGCATCCCTCTTTAAGTCCACGCTGAAACTTAGCGGCTCTTGTTAGCAGTGAACCTAATGTCACATGACTAAAAGCACTTATGTACAATAGTTTTACGACGTTGATACAGGTTTACTCAAAACTCATAACTTTAGCAGATGAAACAAGTATTTGTGTCAAATTTTATCAAAGGCTACTTTTTGGTTCAGATTAATTATTACCACTGGAACTTAATTTTGACTAGTGTAATTTATTAATTCCCTATGTAAGTGTAGAGTGTCATACATAGATATGTCGAGCACGGCATAATTTTGACCCAATTTTGGAGATGATGTTAGATGGTAGTACAGATATAACTTTCGAAAAATTTTTGTAATTGGTAGATATCACACAAATAGGACGCCAGTTATTCAGATGCAATAAATCACCATCCTGCGGTAAACGAGCTGTTGCAGCTCTCCATACAGATGGAGTAACTTGTTTATTTTCGAAGGCTTGCAACCTAGTAAAATACCTATGATATAATTTATCCCAAGACTCCAGAGAGAATTGCACCGTTAAACCTTCCGTTCCAGGGGCGCTATTTTTATTACGAGTGGCCAGTACTATTGTTAACTCTTCAAGCATGACGGGTTGAACCAAACAACTTTTTATCGCTGGAAGTTTTGCATACCTTGAACTGGTCTTCGATTATCTCATCGTTATAGTTATGCATAGACAAAGGTTTAAAGGAGGTATGAAGCTTTTTACCTATGGTAGGCCAACCCGCTTGCACAAGTTTGTTATATTTAGCATTTTTTGCTTCCTTTCACTTTCATAAAATATATATCTCCGGTTTTATCTAATAATATCTGCACATCTTGCTTTTTGAGACCATCTTCTTCTTATGCACAATCCTACGTATGTAAATTACAAATATTCTGATGCTTTTTTTGTTTTCTTTGCTTTTGATTAAGAATTGTTATTTTTCTAATCTTGTTTATAATTATCCCACCATTCGTCATTTTTTGTTTCAGTTAGCGCTTCCGGAGAGATAAAAGTATTGATTTTGCTTATAAAATCCTTGTCGTTTAATAAACATTTATCAAATCTCCAATGTGGGGCGAGGTTGAATACGCATGTTGAAAGATACTGATTAGTTAGATGATCAGAGAAAGAACAATGTAAGGATGTTGATTTTAACGACTAAATAAGGCTGTTGGAGCAGTGTAGCGTGCTCATGCGCTGATGTGTCAATTTTGGTAGAACACTCGTAGTACTTGAGCGCGCATACAGAAGAAAGAAAAATGGCTAGCAAACCGAGCAGTTGGGTGCTTGGGGAATATCGAGGTCAGTTTAAGGGCGAGAGAATAATATATATATATATATATATATATATATATATATATATATATATATATATATATATATATATATATATATATATATATATATATACTGTGTGTGTGTGTGTGTGTGTGTGTGTGTGTGTAGTAGGGAAAAAACAATGGACGCCACGAGTTTTAAGTAAGTACACAAAAAAAAGGAGCGCTTCCGGCAAAACTTGAAACAGGAAAGGTAAATCGCAACAAGCTAGAGATTTGATTAGGGTTTCCTGAAAGAGATATTTGTACATACAATTACATAGGTATAATAAAGTTGAACACACAATAGTCAATAAAACACAATGAAGGTCAACGAAATAGTTATATTTATCAAATTAAAAAAGAAATAAGCAGGAGATTTATGCCCCTAAGTGGTAAAAAAATTGCAACAACGGTTTAGAAATGACTAAAGCTAAAGTAAATATTGTCTTGTTTCTAGCCGATTTATTATCTAAATAAAAAAAACCTATGAAAGTAAATTTGAAGAAAAAGAAAAGTGTATCAATAAAATACCAGCTTTAATACATCATGGTAGGCCACACATCTTACCGACATGAACTGTCATAAAATTTACACATAGTTGCGCTGATTCGTAGTCAATAAACGTATTCTAATATTTATTTCTTAATCAACCCGATACATTTTTTTTGGCAAGACAGTAGTCACTCTGTTATCTCACAAAAAGTTATAAACTACCCCTTTTATTTTTATTTTAAGATAGAAAAAATTAAGCAAACTCTAAAATTAAGAACACGAAACAATTGTGAATGTAGCGCAATTATATCGAGCAAAACAAAATTATTTCATCATTTACAGCAATGTAGTTGCAAGGCATTTTATGATTGTACGACTTGAGCCCTTTACAATGTAGCTCTTAACAGTATTAAAATAAAGAAATTTCAACTTTTAAACTTCTAGTATTAAAGGATATAATTTTTGTTACTAAAAGAGAATAACGTATTTTATAAGTTCTATAAGTTGCCTTTCTACATTATTTGTGTACCTTTGTGTTACTTTAAGGGGGTTTTCACTAGATTTCATATTTTGCAAAAAAATTGAAATAGTTTTATAATCTAATACCCAAGTGTCCAAACATACTTAATCTCATGAAAGCTTTCAAGTGATCACGATTAATCTACGTTACCTTTCTTACTTGATGTTCTGCTATCTAGATTCGAAGGTAAAAGTCAACAACTGGACTTAAGCTGTCAAATGACCCTTCCGCTGTTTTTTGGCACCGTGTGTGAAAATTCTAATTCACGCACGCTAGTTTTTTTTTTTAATTTCCGCTTTATCAAATGTCGGAGTGTTTGTAATGTAGAAATTAATTCAATACAGGGATAGATTGGTATTTAATGACTGCCAATAGGAAGGTCATTTTTGTTTAATTGCTTTTGTACCGATGTTTAAACTGATGGTTTGTTTTGGTGTGCCGAATTCTATTTTCACGCCTTGTGACGTTCTGTTATTGGTATATTAGTGATATGGGAGTGTAGTATTTTGTAAATAGTGAGTTTTTTTTTTATTTTTAGTCGTTAAGGATGTTTTCAATTCAGTTAAATTACGTTTGGAAAATTACATTTAATATTTGAAATTATTACTTTGTAATGATCATAGTTTGCAAACACTGCCGCACTTCAGTTTGAACAAAGCGACTGTTCGTTAAATACGTGAATTTAGGGGATACTTTCCAAAAGGACTCGGGTGTCTCGAGGTTTCGGGTTTTAGTGATAACGTGTTCCAAGTAGGAAGGAGGAAGGAAGAGACCACGTATTTCATTCTCTTTAGCTTTCCAATCCCTTTCAGTCCCAATCATGGATTCTCAGCATACATACATACATTACGTACATATGCATGGTGAGATTAAGGATGGGTGTGGTCAGGATAGTATCGGAAGTTAGGCTTCTGAGAGGGAAAATACTACCCCAGCATTCAACTAAGTAGCCGCACATGCTGTGCATATACGCAGTGACCATGCCGCTACATGTGTGTAAGGAAAACCCCATGAAAAAACCTCATACAAGGTAGACGGTAACGGCAATCGAACCCATTACCTGCCTAATGCTACGCAGGTCGTGTCACCACTACTCCACTAGATCGGTTTTTATAGCGTAATTTCTCTCGATCGTTATGAAAATGCATATCGTTTCTACCGCGTTTATAATTCGAATGAATGTGTTCCATGATTGGTTGTGGTTGACAAAATTGAAGATGGCGAGAACTGAAAGTATGATTGGTCAGTCTTGGCTAAGATGAAGTCGAAGGCATAGGGTGGAGGTTGGCAACGCGAGATGCGGCTTGTGTTTCGCGGTGCAGCGTTCCTTTCGCCTTGTGCGGTTTTATTGGATTGTTTACCAGGTCCGAGGAACTTTGTGCTGGTGTTATCGTGGTTTATAGTAGTGCTTAGTTATTATCGGAGATTTGCTCGCTTTTTGCGCATTTTATTAGTTTGTATATAGAAAAGTTTGTAAATATTTATAGTAAGATTTGGTGTATATAATACCAGTTCGAGTATATACATTTTGTAAATCCGTTAAATAGCTAAACAAAAGCTAAAAAATTCATTGAAATTGCCATTTTGGGATTGTTGCAATTGATACCGAGTAAGAGGTACCACGGGAGATAATTCCCCGGGGAACCTCTTACGTGAGTAGATCCTAGTTGATTTTCGCTGTGCAGGAGAGGAGTATCCATTGTTGTCTATTTATTGTTTGTGATGTTTTTTTATAATTGACATTTATTCGCTAAATTATACGCTTACAAGCGGATGAATGTAGTTGTTCTACTTTTGAATGTTTCTGCCTATTAACGTTTATAAGAAACTGCTTCCACCCGTGTATTGAACGATTTATTATGTGTATTTGTATGTAAACGATATATCTAAATTTCACTCTGTAAGGTTGTTAACTTTTAAATGAGCAATGTTTGATTTTTGCATTTGTTTGGAGATTTAATAAGCAACTTCATACTGAAAATTTAAGATTACATTAAGAGTAAAGGAAACGATCTTGCAAGGTTATTTCTGGTTAAGCCATTAGTATTTAATTTTCCAACCATAATTTCATGAGATTAGGCATACGAATTGATGCGGTGTAAATTATATACTATTATTCATTTTGATTGACTTAATATATTGATAGTATCATGAGTTTATGAACATTACCTGTGATCCCATCCCTGTACAGTGAAAACCTATTAAAACGGAAATTGGTGTTTTTTTTTAATTTAAGTATAATACGTTTTAGTTAATTTTAATTTTGTTTATCAAAAGTTTGTTTTGAAAGTGATCCAAAGGCAAATTCACGATCGGAAATGATGAATTTATTTATTTATATTTTTACTGAGCATTTATTTAACGCAACAAATTAAGACAGATTTCTTTGGCAACTGTTTAGCCGTGTGCTTGTTTTTCGTTTAAGATAGTGTATGATAAAGTTCTGCTAAATAATTAGTTTACTCGCGTGTATTTAACTTTGCAATAATCGCGAAATATTTAGTGTTTGGTTATACGTATTAATTTTGATTACATACGTTGGGTTTACCGTAAAGTAAAATAGGTTAAAGAACAGCTAATTTGATCACACGGTTCAGGATTGCTTTGAAGGTGTGTAGTTATTCAGAAGATTTTTATAGGTAGACATCCCGAACTGCACTAACGTGCATCTGCAAATAAGCTCTTCCCGAGATTGTTTTAATAACAGTCAGGCGCCCATTATTAAGATTGTGACTCAACGGCGATTTACGACTTTCGGAAATACGGCAAGTCTCCCTAAGTATTTAAATTCTGATCCCTTATACCTCACTGAGCTAGTTGCCAAACACTAATTATCTGTTACGCCCGGTGATAATTCCGTTTTCACCTGTAATATTCTGTGATTTCTGTACCAGTGTGACTATTTTCTGTAAGTGATTGTATCTCATACATTTCTGCAGTATGAGTAGTTAAAGAGGTTGCTTCGGTAGGTGGATGAGGCTGATTGTTTTTGTTAAAATCTTCTACTTGTCTTTCCCCCACAATTGATGATTAAATTTCATTATTTCCAATAACACATATTGAGGCTACATTTATAAGGTTTAATTTTGGTATGAAAATCATGTATTCCTCATTATCTAAAATAATAGTCGTAGATAAACAGAATTATCAGTGTCGCTGGCAACGAAAACTTGCCTATCGAAGCTATATACCATTCATTATATAAGAATCAAAAAAACACCCCTGCTGTAGTATGCGTCTGAGCGCGTGTGCGTGTGTGCGTCTGTGCGTGTGTGTGCGTGAGTGTGTGCGTATGTGCGTGTGTGCGTTTGTGCGTGTGTTCGTGTGTGCGTGTGTGTGCGTGTATGCGTGTGTGCGTTTGTACGCGTGTGCGGGTATGCGTGTGTGCGTGTGTGCGTGTGTGCGTGTGTGCGAGTGTGCGTGTGTGCGTGAGCGTGTGTGCATGTGTGCGTATGTATGCGTGTGTGGTGTGTGCGTATGTGTGCGTGTGTGCGTGTCTGCGTGTGTGTGCGTGTGTGCGTGTGTGCGTGTGTGCGTGTGTGCGTGTGTGCGTGTGTGCGTGTGTGCGTGTGTGTGTGCGTGTCTGCGTGTGTGTGCGTGTGTGCGTGTGTGCGTGTGTGCGTGTATGCGTGTGTGCGTGTGTGGTGTGTGCGTGTGTGCGGTGTGCGTGTGTGCGTGTGCGGTGTGTGCGTGTGTGCGGGTGTGTGCGTGTGCGTGCTGTGTGTGTGCGTGTGTGCGTGTGTGTGTGTGCGTGTGTGCGTGTGTCGCGTGTGTGCGTGTGTGTGCTGTGTGTGTGTGTCGTGTGTGCGTGTGTGTGTGCGTGTGTGCGTGTGTGGTGTGTGCGTGTGTGCGTGTGTGCGTGTGTGCGTGTGTGTCGTGTGTCGTGTGTGCGCGTGTGCGCATGTGCGTGTGTGCGGTGTGCTGTGTGCGTGTGTGCGTGTGTGCGTGTGTGCGTGTGTGCGTGTGTTGCGTGTGTGCGTGTCGTGCGTGTGTGCGTGTGTGCGTGTGTGCGTGTGTGCGTGTGTGCGTGTGTGCGTGTGTGCGTGTGTGCGTGTGTGCGGTGTGTGGTGCGTGTGTGCGTGTGCTGTGGTGTGCGTGTGTGCGTGTGCGTGTGTGCGTGTGTGCGTGTGTGCGTGTGGTGCGTGTGCGTGTGCGTGTGTGCGTGTGTGCTGTGTGTGCGTGTGTCGTGTGTGCTGTGTGCGTGTGTGTGTTGCGTGTGCGTTGTGGTGTGCTGTGTGTGCGTGTGTGCTGTGTGTGTGCGTGTGTGCGTGTGTGCGTGTGTGCTGTGTGTGCGTGTGCGTGTGTGTGTGTGCGTGTGTGCGTGTGTCGTGTGTGCGTGTGTGCGTGTGTGCGTGTGTGCGTGTGGTGTCTGTGTGTGTGCGGTGTGCGTGTGCGTGTGCGTGTGTGCGTGTGTGTGTGTGTGCGTGTGTGCGTGTGCGTGCGTGTGTGCGTTGTGCGTGTGTGCGTGTGTGCGTGTGTGTGACGTGTGTGCGTGTTGTGCGTGTGTGCGTGTGTGCGTGTGTGCGTGTGTGGGTGTGCGTGTGTGCGTGTGTGCGGTGTGCGTGTGCGGTGTGCGTGTGTGGGTGTGCGAGTCGTGTGTGCGTGTGTGCGTGTGTGCGGTGTGCGTGTGTGCACGTGTGTGCTGTGTGTTAGTTGTCGTGATGTGATGTGGTAGTGTGAAGCGTGTGTGCGTGTTTGAGTGTGTGCGTGTGCGTGTGCGCATGTGTGCGTGTGTACGTTGTGCGTGTGTTTTGTGCTGTGTGCGTGCGTGTGATTGTTTTGTCGCGTTGCGCTGTGCTGTGTGTGTGCGTGTTTGCGAGTGTGCATGTGTGCGGTGACTGCATGTGTCGCGAGCTGGTCGTGTGTGCATACAGTAAGTGCCTGTTGTTAGTTTCCAAAGTGAAAATGGAACGTGAGTAAGTGGAAAAGGTTTATTAGGATATGTCAAGTGTGCGTGTAAAGATATAGGTAATCCATTATGTGTTATTAAATAATACTATTTGGGAAAATGGTGTGAATATATATTTAGTCGAAAGCTTTGAGACATTTACTTTGTCAGTCAGGTGTAATATGAAAGTGACAAATGTTAACAAGGCAACATCAAAATCACGAACATTATCAAGATAACTAGATAATTATAATTAAATCACTGTTGTAAAAGTTTCATTTCTTGAAAATAGACCTCCAGGTATCGGACAGTTCATATCCATTATGTCTGTTCAAGTTGTTAGGCTGTTTCAAAATTTCAATAGCGTCACAAGTCCTCCCTGTATACCAATTCCTATCGTTACCCGGAATTCTTGTATTTTCAGCTTTTATATTGTGTAGAGTGTTTAAGGCATGTTTAGCAATTGCTGATTTAGTAGTATGAAGTAATCGCAGGTGTTTTTTGTGTTCTGTAAACCTGATGTTAATAATTCTTCCAGTTTCACCAATGTAGACTTTACCACAAGAGCATTGTACTTCGTAAACACCACATGTATGAAATGGTATTAGGTCTTTAGCAGAATTCAGAAGATTTCGAATTTTAATACTCCTTTTGTAAGCTACTTTTATATTATGCTTTTGTAATATTTTACCAATTTTATTAAATGCACTTGAAGTTGTAGATTTATCTTCAGTAGAAGTGGTTTGTCTCGGTTCAATTGACTTTTTAATTTGTTGTTTGTTGAAGCCATTATTTATGAAGACCTTTTCAAGATTGTGTAATTCACGCTGTAGTTTATCTCAATAACAAATGTTTGTGGCACGATTGTACAAAGTTCGTGTCGTTCTAAACTTCTGTGCTGGATGATGGTGTGATGAAGCATTAATATAATCATCTGTATTAGTTGGTTTATGATATACGGAATATGTTCAGTTTTCATTTGGTTTAAATGGTTTAGGATATACCATTAATTGTTCTTGCCCAGAGGGCCAGATAGCAAAAATATCGTCAAGACATCTAAGCTAATGTTTTGGTTTCATAGATGCACTATTTAGAAACTGTTCTTCGAAATATTTCGTAAAATAATTTACAATCGATGGAGATAAAGGAGATCCCATAGCTACTCCATCTAACTGTTGATAATATTCGCCATTAAATAGGAAGAGTGATGTTCAAATAAATTGATCTCGTTGTGGTTGAAATGTCGTTCTACTAGTTGTAAGGTGTTATATATTGGTACCTTTATGGACAAGGAATCCACGTCAAAGTTAATTAACAAGTCATCTGGGGTTAATGTTAATTTGCTAATCAATTCACTAAAATGTTCTTAATTCTTAATACTCGAAGCAATGAAAGGTTGAAGTAGAGTATTTAGGTACTCAGATAGTACGTAGGTGGTTTAATTTATGGAGCTTACAATTGGTCGAAGCGGAGTATTTGGTTTGTGTATCTTTAACAATCAATAAAATATTGATATTGTAGGATCTCGTGGTGTTAGTTTCTTAATTATTTCAGCTGGTAAGTTTGATTCCTTTAACAGTTAATAGTTAATAATTTGAACTCGTTATCAGGATTGTATGATAGTTCAGTGTAAGCAGAATTGTTTAGTAAACCATTAGCTTTGTTTATGTAGTATCCATTAAAACAGTAGCTCGTCCTTTATCCGCTGGTAAAATTATGACGTCTTTGTTATTACGTAATTATTTTAAGGCTTGATAGTCAGCATAAGTTAAATTCTTTTTTGGAGGTTCTGTTCTACGTAGTATTCTTGTAGTTTCATATCTGATTTCGGCTGCTTCAGGAGCTGGAGGATGGTTAATACTGGTTTCAATATTAGAGATGATTTCTTCCATAGGAATTTTGGAAGGAACCGTTGCAATGTTCCAGCCCTCTAGACGAAACGGATCGAGCAGTATCGGATAAATTACAAGAACTAAGATCAACTATCAGATAACCAAGTAAGTTCGTCCGGTTGTTTATGGTAACATAGAAATGTTTATTTACAAACAATAAAACATTATAACTCATCGAAGTAGCAATCACAATTAATGACCTTTTTGCTAACGTAACGCCAATTTTTGTATGGCGCCCTTGCAAAATTCGACAGATGTTGATATGGGCAAAGTAGCTGTTTCGCTGTATTACGGGGTCAATAACTTTTAAGAGATTAGGAGGTAAATATCGAGTGGAAGACCCTATCTTGAAAATGTAATGTGGTCCGTATTTATAGTAAACCACATCGGGACATATACTTTTATGACGTATGTTGCTAAGGTAATCAAAGTATCAGAAGGATTTTCTGTTGCAACATATAATCTTAAAATTCTGTTGGCGTGTGTAAGCCACCTGGCGTGGTATAGTGCACCAGGAGATTTATTTGCCAAGTATTCAGGAAAGATACAAGAACTGACAGTGTTACAAATTTTGTAGAGGTAGAATTGATCTGCGCTTAAGTCTATTTTTGTTACATTTAATAATTCTGTAGGTATCTTTTCATACTGCCCGATGAGTTTTTTCTCACAATTTCCAAGAGACCAACCTATAGTACCACTAAAACTTTGAGGTCCGGTAGTTATGCCATCAAAGTGTTGAAACAAATGCCTTAGTGGCAACTCATTCATGCGAAGAAGACAGATTACCTACTGGAGTGGTTTTTGTAGTCATTGTTCAAGTAACCGAATTACACCATCCTTTTTTCCAGTGTTGATATTGATACCGTCACATCCAAATGCTATTAATGTCTATTGGTATTTGTTCTTTCTCAAACTAATTATAGATTGTTAAATATTATTGTAAGTACCACAATCTCGGACTACATAACCAATGTTAACGGGCTCAGGTTCTTTTATTAAAGAAATATGCTCTTTAATAATCACCTCATTGTAAAACTTATTGCCCTTTTTCATCATCCTTAACGTTTTATCTTTCCTTCCAGATAAGTACAATGTTGGTACTTCAGACACTTTATTATTAGTAGTAACTAACTGACGAGTTTTTATTTTTTTTCATTATCAACTGGTGTGGATCCAGGTTTCACATCATTCAAAACAGTTGAGGCAATTTCTACGGCTGCCCTGTCAGAAACCCCGTATCTATCACAAATTTGTGATAAAGAAAAGTAGTTTATTTCATTTTCTTGTTCACACTCCGCCTGTTTTGAATAAAAGTTTTAGGTTTATAGCTTTTTTCTTCATAATCACTTTCAGATGTGTCTGAATTCGACTCCACTTCAACAACACCTGTGCTAGTACCGGGTACTGCCATTAGTCCGAAGTTACCTCGGTTTGATTCATTTAGACGCCTTTACATATTTCTTTGCACTTTTTTTGTTTTAACTTTATCTACGGAGCCAATTATCACTGGGCGGTTAGATCGCTGATCAGATAAAAATTTCTGTTCAATAACTGGAAACTTTTTTCTCGTGGATACACATTGGTTGAAGTTCTGACATTTGCAATACGATTTATCTAATTTAAGGTTAAAATGCACATATTATAGTCAATATTAAATTTAATTATAGCTAATGTAAAATTTCACACAAAAAGCACAAGATATGTATAAAATAAACGTAATTTATTTCTAGGGTTAAACTGTAACATATTTTCGTTGTTAGACGTTAATTATACAGATCTTCAGATCCAGATTTTTTATTTGACAAAATTGGGAACCCGTTATGGTTATTGGATAAAAATGACAACTTTAAATGGAAACTTTAAGCTCTTAAAATAAGCTAACGTAATCTAATTGCAGGGGAAACCGTTTTAAAGTAATTCACAACAGTTTTTAATTATTAATCAATTATCCAGATTTTGGATGTTTGACAAACATAGGAAAATATTGGGATTATTGAAAAGTATGAAAATTTAAACAAAAAGCGCAAGCTTTGATGTATTTTTATGATCATGAATTAATCTGGAGTGGTAACGGAGAAGATATACAGTAACAATGAATCCTCGGCTGTAATCGTGATAGTGTTCAGGTAGGGTGAATAACTTAGTGCTGAGTGGATGTGAGAGAGTGTGTTCAAGGTGGAGAAGTACAAATAGGTGGTATCGTAGGGGAATTAAAACAGAAGGGAGCTCGTATTCGGAGCCTCAACCGCCGTCTACGGTCCAGGAGAGTAACTAGGTGTCAAAGGGGTTGATTTGCATGGAACTAGCTATCTGTTCGGGGCAGTACCTCCGTTGAAATAACTACGTGTACTGTGACAATTCAGAAACCCACTTCAGTGCGGTTGCAGTCAAAATGTTGGTCTGAATTATGACCTGAATTATTATATGTAGCTTTTCTGTGGAGGGTAGTGATATTGCAAACTAAGTAAAAAGTACCTTAGGCACGTTTGTATAGCGGACCAAATGCCAAAAGCAGCCAAGAGCGTTTTATATAAACGAGACTGCGAAAAGCGTGGTTATAGTTATAAGTGTTTAATGAATGTAGAGGGTGGAGGCTGGTGGTCAAAAAAGGTGGCAGATACTGTTAGGTACATCAGTTTTTTTGATACAAAAGGAGGTAGAGCTGGTATGAATGTAAAATGATGAATAATGATGGATATGTCTGGTATGAAAGTAATGTCGAGCAAAGGGTAAAGTGGAAGGGTGTTTGTTTTGTTATGTGTGTGTTTGTAGATGAGGTTAGGATTGTTCGATTGTGTGGTACGTGGGTGTATTTTGTTTGTTACAGATCCTGCCGCATTTCCAGTGTTCCAGATTTTTCAAGTTAGGATTCTGGTAATACCGGTCGGGATGCTGGATGATTTGTAAAATAGGTGTAGGTATAAGTGTAATGATAAGTGTAACAAGTGAGAATGGGTAGGTGGTCTGGTATTTATTGGGGACATTTAGAGAGTGGGAATAGGAATGACAACTAATAACATTTATAAATACTGATAATACAGTTGTGGAAATAACTAGGAAATAAGGTTTGATAGGAATTCTTTTCTAGGATAGGACGTTTTATGTAAAGGATTCGCAGGATCATAACAAGCCTTTATAGTTATAAGGTCCTATGAAATATCATGTATGGTATTTAATCTGTTAAAGATCCAGTTGCTATGAGTAATACAAGATTCAATGGTAGCCTTTTAAATCGTGCAATTATTATGGCATTGCCTATTTTTATTAGTCTGTTGATATTTACCGTTGTTAACACGTTTCATCAAGTATCGTTAATTAGTGTGCTATTAATTATGTGCCTAAATGAGCTATAGATCGATTGGATGTACTTTTTTGATTATAAACTGGTCTGGAGTGGTAGCGGAGAAGATATACAGTAGCAATGAATCCTCGGCTGCAATCGTGATGGTGTTCAGGTAGGGTGAATAATTTAGTGCTGAGTGGATGTGAGAGAGTGTGTTTAAGGTAGACAAGTACAAATAGGTGGTATCGTAGGGGAATTAAAAGCAAGAGAGCTCGTATTCGGAGCCTCAACTGCCGTTTACGGTCCAGGAGGGTAACTAGGGGTTGATTTGCATGGAAGTAGCTATCTGTTCGGGATAGGACCTCCGTTGAAATAACTACGTGTACTGTGACAATTCAGAAACCCACTTCGGTGCGGTTTCAGTCAAAATGTTGGTCTGAATTATGACCTGAATTATAATACGTAGCTTTTTTGTGGAGGGTAGTGATATTCAATTATGTGTGATTTCAAGAGCCACAGTACTTAATAATACGGGGCGGTGCCTCCGGCAAACTAAGTAAAAAGTACGTTAGGCACGTTTGTATACCGGACTTGATGCTAAAAGCAGCCAAGGGCGTTTTATATAAACGTGACCACGAAAAGGGTGGTTATAGGTATAAGTGTTTAAAGAATGTAGATAGTGGATGCTGGTGGTCTAAAAAAGGTGGCAGGTTCTGTTAGGTAGCTCAGATTTTTTAATACCAAAAGGAGGTAGAGCTGGTATTAATGTAAAATCACGAATAATGATGGATATGTCTGGTATGAAAGTAATGTCGAGTAAGGGTAAAGTGAAAGGGTGTATGTTTGTTTGTAGATGAGGTTAGGATTCTTCGATTGTGTGGTACGTGGGTGTCTTTTGTTTGTTACAGATCTTGCCGCAGTTCCAGTGTTCCAGATTTTAGGATTCTGGTAATACCGGTCGGGATGCTGGATGGTTTGTAAAATAGGTGTAATAATAAGTGTAACAAGTGAGAATAGGTAGGTGGTCTGGTATTTATTGGGGACATTTAGAAGTGGGAATAGGAATGACAACTGATAACATTTATAAATAATGATAATACAGTTGTGGAAATAACTAGGAAATAAGGTTTGATAGGAATTCTCTTCTAGGATAGGAAATTTTAACTAAAGGATTCGCAGGATCATTACAAGGCTTTATGGTTATAAGGTGCTCTGAAATATCATGTATGGTATTTAATCTGTTAAAGATCCAGTTGCTACGAGTAATACAAGATTCAATGGTAGCCTTTTAAATCGTGCAATTATTATGGGATTGCCTATTTTTATTAGTCTGTAGACATTTACCGTTGTTAACACATTTCTTTTTATTGACGACTACAGTTTCAGGTGCTATTGAAACTTTTAAAGCTTGTAAAATCTGCATTTATTAACAAAGACGTATTTTTAACTAAAAACGAAAAACGTGACAGTTTTAATAGGCTGAATAGTGTTTACAGTTTTGTGCTCATAGAAAATGAGAAATTAGTTTACACTGTGCATAGTGTAACAGACCTTCACTATTTGGGTTTTAATTAATGATATACAATAGCCTGCTATTAATCTATTGTAATTTCTCTTACCAAATATATGCTACTTATAACCGTAAAATATGTTTGAAAAGTTTAATGTATTTAATTTTTCAAGCATATTAACGCCTGTAATACATCGTTCATGCACAGAACTGATCTATCTAACTGTACTTTGGTAAATTAAATAATGGGTTTATACAGAGTGTCCCTAAAATGTGTGGGCATCACTTAACCACAGATACATGGTTAAAAAATAAGGCGATTTAACTAAATTTACCTATATGCAATTAAGTTTCGTTTAGCTAGTATTCTTCTTCAAAATTCTTTCAAGAAAAATTATTTTATCCATAACGACAGAACGCTTGGATCCATTTGGATAATATTCGGTATTGTACTCCATACAGATGTAGGTCATCTTTTAAGACGATATTAGTTATTAGAAGTGGACCATTAGTGTACGAAACGCGAGTAACCCGGCATAAACCAGGGAAAAACTTTTTAATGTTAAGGACAATAACTCAAAAAAATAGTTTCAGAAAGAGACATTCATTAGTAATTTTTTTTGTTACTTTTTAATTGATAATATCTGTTGTTTAGACACAAAAAAATAAAATCTGAGAGACCTCGCATTGCACTTGTTAACCCTTGAGTAGTCGCATGGGTAATAATAACACCATAGTAGAATGGGCCCAGCTGAGGATGTGACATCATATTTAATTAAAAGTGGTGGGGTTGGAGTGGGGTTAATTAAAAGTGGTGGGGACAGAGTGGGGGGTCTGCGATGGGGCTAGTCGTGGGCTCTGGGCTGGGACAGGCTGCTTTTCGGGGGCCTTTTTCAACCCCTGGGCGGAGTTTATCCCCTAATTAAGGCCCTTTTGGCAATACTAAGAGCCTTTATGGCGGTCCAACCCCTTGGTTAAGGGTGTTGGATGCCCCTGGATCGTGATCTTGCGTCATTTTGTCAGCGTTAAGGTGGGGGTTTAAGGCCCTTATGGCTTCATTACGGCGTGTCCGCACCCATTCCTCTTACCTGATTGGTTGTGCGTCTATTAAGGCGGGGATAAGGCTACACCAAACCCATCCTTACGCCTGATTGGCTCACCCTCACTACTCAGCAGCAGCCCTTTGATTGGAGGATTAATTCTCTGTATTCTGATTGGTTATGGCGGGAAATTTGAATCTAATAAGGAGGCCTCATGGTAACTTGTAAGACAGGCGTAGGACTTCGCAACTTGTTCTCGAGGCTTCGCCCCCTTATCGTGATCGGAACTTGGTCGTGGGCCTTCGTGCATTGTCGTGACCCATTGGTGGAAAGTTTGAATTTGTATTATAATAAGCGGGCCCTAATGCTAACTTGTAAGACAGGTGGCTGCACAACTTGCCCTAGGGACTTTACCCCCTTGTTGAGGTCCCGTTTGCGGAAAATTTGAATTTGTATTTGTCTCTGCAGGTTATGACTGGAAATATGAATTTGTATTGTAATAAGGAGTGCTAATGCTAACTTGTAAAACAGGTGTAGGGCTGCGCAACTTACTCTCAGGCCTTCGCCCCTTGACCAAAGAATTTGAATTTGTTTGTGGCACCATCTCAAGGAGCTGTAATGGTTATGGCGGGAAATTTGAAGTAAGACATCTAACACTAAGTTTTAAGGTATGACGTACAATATATCTTGGTATTAATTATGAGTCACAATGTACCGCAATTGTTTTGCGAAGCAAGAATTTTTTTAAACCAATAACACATAACATAATAATTTTATAATACCGTTTACTACTTGAATATTAAATTTGTTGTTTTCGCTGTGGCTCCTAAAGAGACTAATGAAACGTCTTTAATCTTCAGCTGCTTATTAAATTGGTTTATGCGCTGGTCCTCGGCCTTGAAAAATTTATAGAAACGCTCAGGTAGTATGCATTTAAACTCGCCCAGTTCCACAGTAACCCTTTCACCATATTTTGTTGATGTCCAAGAGTGCGTATTTTGTGTTCACCATTAATCTTCTGGTTCTTAATGTTTCTAAAAGGTTTAAAACAAGTTGTAGCGTTTAGGTTAGCTAAATCCATGTCTGTAATTATAGCACAATATTAAAAAACTGTACGAGCGAATAAAATAAATAAAGTAAAAGTTAAGACAAAAAATAACAACGGACCAGTGTTGTATTGACGGAGATATTGACATACGAAATAAAAAAACTGCAAGTGAAGCTAAAGAATACCTCATTCATCTTTTATACACACACAATCTAATTACCCCAAGGTCGTTATGCAACAGGAAAAACAAGTAGCGTAAACAATGTTTTCCTAATTAGCTCGTCTGGGGTAAAACCCCATTATGTAAAAACGTGTTAGTCGATATTCACACTCAATACCGATAAAACAATATCAAAATTTCGCGGTGTAACTAAAAATCTGATAATTAACTAGTTACGCAAGGGTTAATAATTTTATGATTATATTGTAGAATTCAAAAAGTCAGTTTTAATTAAGTGATAAGAATGATAATAGTAAATTATACCGGTGCCCACAGATTCTTGGGTATTTAAGGGAGGCTGGTGACAGAATACCCTTTAGTACCGTTTTGACTTTCAATATGGTGGGTCACTTTAAGCATCCTCTTTTAGCAATAGTTGCAAGACCTTCGGGTAGCGGGAAATCGTATTTTATCGTGGAATTTCTAAAAAATGTCAAAACTGTCTGCGAAACAACATTTGAAAAAATTATCTGGTTCTACAGCGCATGGCAGCCTTTATTCAATGACATCGCAGTGGAATTTCAGAAGGGTCTACCTGATATGGAACAGTTGGATTGTGAAAAATCGGTCTTCATAATAATTGACGATCTAATGCGCGAAACTAACGGATCGGTGGTGGATATTTTTACAAAGGGCTGTCATCATAGAAACCTAAGCGTGTTTTTCTTAACACAAAACATATTTCATCAAGGGCGCGGGCATAAAGATATATCGCTTAATGCCCATATATATATATATATATATATATATATATATATATATATATATATATATATATATATATATATATATATATATATATATATATATATATATATATATATATATATAGCTAGAAAAGGGTTTAAACCGCATAGTCATAAAGATTACATCATATATGGTGGCTGACGTTTTAACCAAAAACACCGATATCCTGCACGCATTAGCCAAATTAAGTAAAAGTCAACGTGACGCTTTACTGAAATGCTTTGATAATAAGCAGATCGAATGTATCTGCGAGTGTGCACACCCTCAGCTGGGACCATTCTTCTCACCATTGATGATAATGGTCATCCATCAATTATTTTTGAGTTTATCAATTTCATGTCTTTTACAATATGTAACGTAATGAATTATACACATTTACTAAATGATTTTGAAGTCTCCATTTCAAAATTATTACTGAAAAGAGCAAATAAAGTTTTTAAAATACATTTATGATACAATAGCACCATATTATGAATAGATACAACAAATAATTTATTCAAAGATGGCAGAATTTTCAGTTTAATTTCTAACTAAAAAATGTCTCACAGTTCTTTTTTATAAACTAAAAATGCAAATAACCTAAAGTTATAAATTACTTGTGAAATATTGTCGAGAATATTATACTTCTGCTGTATTATTCATTTGTGTGCTAAAGCTTCCCAAATTTCTTTACTTTTATAATTTTGTGTTCAACAAAACATAAATTAGTAGACCTTATTGAAATGAAATTACATACAAATACTAATAATACACTAAAACTACTGTAACAAACACTTGCAATAAAGGAGTACATGCTTTTACAGTAACAGTCGCGTGGATGACAATTGTCACAAACCTAAATTTATTGGCTTATTATAGCACCACTTACATTGTTGAAGATTAAGATATTACTACACCCACAAATGTAATCTAGCAGTCTGGTATTCCAATGAATAAATGACGATATGATATTTATTAGTGATAAATAAGTGTACTTTTAATCACAGTAGTTATTATTTATCAATTGTGAAGTGTCTCCAATTCTTGTTGGTGTTAGATAGTGATTTTTAGCAGTTAATATTCTTCCTTACTTCTGTAATAATGGCTGTAAACTACACTTACGCTGAGCAAACTGATATGTTGATGGTTTTAAGATATTGCGAAGGAAATTGTCTCAGAAGTTCTAGAGTATGCAACGCAAGGTTTCCAAATCGTCGCGTGCCGAATCATAAAACCTTTGCAAACATTGAAAAACGTCTTCGCGAAGCGGGAAATTTTGCACCGATCACAGCTGATCGTGGACGTGCTCGTACAATTCGCACCCCCAGGGTAGAGGAGGAAATTCTGAAAATAGTAGAAGAAAATTCAGAAGTAAGTAGTCGATGCTTAGCATTGCAAGCAGGCGTTTCGAAGAATGTTGCTCATAGTGTTCTTAAAGAACAATTGCTATATCCTTACCATGTACAAAACGTCCAGGAGCTTTTGCCAGCCGATACCATCGCGAGTCTTGAGTTTTGTAGATTCATTCAAGAAAGAAGAACTGAAGATCTCAATTTTCATAGCAAAATTCTCTTCACAGGCGTGCTTCACAAGGAGAGGTATGACAAGTATGCACAACGAACATGTGTATGCAAGTGAAAATCCACATGTCATCAAGCAAGGCCGCTTTCAACCTGAGTTTAGAATGCATGTATGGATAGGGACAATCGGCAGTTTCGTCATAGGCCTTGGCATTTTACCAAATCGTTTAATTGGAGAGAATTATTTAGACTTCTTTATAAATACATTACCCGATTTCTTGGAACACTTGCCGTTAGATCTTAGACGCGACACTTGGTTTCTACACGATGGAGCACCATCTCATTTTACATTGAGCGTTCGGAATCATCTTCATGTAAAGTTTCCTAACAAATGCATAGGCACATGAGCTGATGCTTCTGCAAAATGGGAACCTCGTTCACCGGATTTAAATATTTGCGATTCTTTTGCGTGGGGAGCTCTAAAGAGCAAAGTATATTCTCGTCCTATAAACACACAAGGCAAACTTTGGGCCAAAATACAGAACGCTTCACAGTCCAATAAGAATGGTGCAGAAATGTTACAACGAGTACAGTTCAATATTTTGGTCACATTGAGCATTTACTGTAGATCTAATAAAGTACATACTTATGAGTTACCACTAATAAATGTCATAACAAATTGGCTTATATTATAATAAGGATTTGCGCACTATTAAAGGACTTGCTGCATACAATGGGTTTTCAGATGAAGTGGTGATGAATATAATTATTAAACAAACACATAGGATGTGGGTTAAGAACGTAACTACATTATGTAACGCTAGAGAACAAATAGAAACAAGGCATGTAAAGTTACCAAGCTATTCTGCTTATACAAAAGGTCTATCTAAAATCCTTTCCAAAATTAATTTGAAAACAGTCATTACTTCAGATAATAGTTTGCAAACTCTTTTAAGCAATCCAAAAGATAAAGCGGATAAGAAGGATAGGTCGGGAATTTATAAAATTAATTGTAAAAATCGTGAACAAATATATGTGGGGCAAACTAAACGACCTATCAAAATTTAAAGAACATTCAGCTCATATAAAATACAAAAGTTGGGACCAGTCTGCCGTCTGACAAAAATCATGTAGTAGATAAGGTATCATTAATCAAACATGTTAGTAATAAGCACGAACTTGGTTGTTTTGAAAGTTTAGAGATCTTCAGAAACAAACAAATTCTAATGAATAATGATGATCAAGGATCTTTAGACTTCTCAGAACTCATTAAACTTTCACTTTCACCAGATAAGCAACGAAGCGTTACTCGCTAATGGTACATATGCCCTAGTCGACCGCTGATGATGATAGAGTAGCTATCGAAACGCATTCGGTGTTTTTTAATTTTGTGTGGTACGTGGATATATTTTGTTTGTTGCCTTATCGTCGTTTATTTCTTAGATTACCAGACTGCTAGATTACATTTGTTTTAATAAATGCAGCGTGCGGTCCCACATTTTTTTATTTTTTTTTTGTGTCTAAACCTTAACAGATATCATCAATTAAAAAGTAACACAAAAAATTACTATTGAATGTCTCTTTATGAAACTATTGTTTTGAAAGTTATTGGCCTTAACATTAAAAAGTTTGTGGCTGGTTTAAGCTGTGAACCCACTTATCCCATGCCACGCCACGCCACCCGACGCGACGCGACGTTACAAAACGTAAAGCGTTATGAATCCATAAATCTAGGTATAGGTAAGTTTCAGTACATCGCCAAACATACTTGCCCGATGCCATCCCATGTCACGCAATCCTATGCGATACGACGTCGTCGACATCTATCAAATCGGATCTACTCGACGTCTGTGGAATAGCTTGGAACCCCCTTTCTTCCCCGCGTCCCTTGCCCTTGCTGCCAGTGTTACCAGGTTGACTGTTTAAATTAAGTCGAATAGTTGTGGAGGTAATTAACATAATATTACCCACGTTCGTGGTAATTTTATCACATCGAACAAAATAAGTTTTTGATTAACCGCTTCAAAGTACAGTAATGTATTGCAAATAAGACACTGTAACAGGCATTGATTATACACACGGTATAATTAATGGTAGTAGGTGATCATTCATTGTCTTTATCTAAGGCGGCGGGATTTTGATAAAGAGATTGCATTGTGTCGGACCCGCCAGTAAATGTCAATTATTATTGCAGGTGGTGAACAGTGCTCCTTGTTGTTAAATTAAAGTTTAGTTTTAACTTTTATCATTGAGTTTAATACACAGTCAATATTTTTGTTTAAGTTTATCAAGCTATGTAAACAGTATATAACATGCCTAAGATTATTTTGTGCTATATTTATTATTACATTACTTAATAAAAGTATGAACGAGAAATTTATTGAAAAGCTACGGCAATATGATTGTTTGATATACATTCCCGCAATTACCGAGACCAGAATATGAGACACGAGGCCTGGGAAGGAAATGAATATATTAGGTAAAAAAAAAACATTAAGTATTTTATTCAAATTGACATATTTTTTTGCAAAATATTAATTGTTTGGGTTATGACGCCTTCACCTGCGAACAATATCGACCTACCATGGTACACTGTCCATTGGCGAATTAAAATATTCCTAAAATTTTTCCCTGACATAAAAAGATCTTTGCGCAGAATTCATTTTTACAGGAGTAACGTCTAGTAAACAAGAATTTACTTTATTAAAAGAAGTTACGTCTGGTTCAATATCATTATTAATACATATCTTATCTACAAATTTTGGTTGAACTTCAAAATACTTCGTAAAAGCTCTCCACCTGGCAGCCAAGATCCCGAAGGCAATTTCGACTACACGTTTCTCTCTCGATAACCTATAATTAAATATTTTCTGTTGTTCGTTTCCCGCGATTGAATTTCGACTATATGGGCGAAGTAAATATGGTTTTAATGGGAACGCTTCGTCTCCCACAATTACATAAGGTAAATTTTCTGCGTCTTGTGTCAAGGGTGCATCTGCTAGTATATTTAACCCTCCATTTTCCAAAGATTTTCCGAGAGTAAAGTTAGCAAAAATATTTCCGTCACTGTTTCGAGTATAGGTTCCCACATCCACAGCTAAAATTTATAATTTGCATCTACAAGGACCAATAGAACAATGGAATTGGTGTCCTTATAATTACAATATGCAGAACCTCCATTAATGGATCAACGAATGTTTATATGTTTGCCGTCGACTGCCCTAAAGCAATTAGGAAAATTCCAAATGTTTTTGTATTTTTGAGCAACTTCATCCCAGTAATTTGCTGTGGGGTTCGCATAACAATTGGACTCGATTCTTCTCATACAGCCTTACAAACTTGCCACACTATTGCTTGAGCAGTATTGAATCCTACTCTAAAATGGAATCCAATAGGCCTAAATGAATTTCCTGTAGCTAAATATCTGAAAAAAAACCAGAAAATAATAAGGCACAAAAATCAAAGCATATTACATTATATTCTTATCACATGCGCATTCCATTACTTCATTTATAATGTACATGCTATTTCAGTATCTTCTGCAAAAGAATCTTGGACAAAACTTAGAACTTGCTATATGAACGCACTGAAAAGGCGCCGTTGAAGAAAAAGTGGCCAAGCAGTGAAAAAATCACACCTTGGAAGTATGAACAAAAGCTGTCCTTTCTTCAGCAATATTTACATAACACAGAGCAAAATATTATATTTCGTTTTCTGTGTGATAAGTTATCTTATGTTTCATAATTATTACTGAACTGAAAGTAATTTTGGGAAAATCGTTCAAGAAACAGTGGGTGCAGAGCAAAATACTTCAAACCATGGAAATGAATATGACAAACCTGAAAGGAGTCAAAGTGATGAAGAAAACGAAGAAACCGTTTTTCAGTCTGAAGCACTACATAAGTCATCTTCATTTCTACATAATAACAGAAACGCGATAAGACGTTGCGATTTTCCAATGTCCAAAAAACCTGCATGTAAAAAGCTGACACCAGCAGACGAAATGGTTCATATAATGAAACAGAACGCCGAACTTCGTCGATCTAAAAATGAGAATAAACAAGTTAAGCTGCATAACAAGCGAGACGAATCAGACATGTTTTATTTGAGCATGTCGAAACAAGTAAAACGATTGCTAGAATCAGATCAAGCAAGGATTAAATTGGAATTATGCAAACTAATTCAAGAAGCTGAAATTCGTAAACTGCAAAGTCAAGCAAGTTTAGATGTGCGTTTACATTCCTTCAATAACTCTTTTAGTTCCGCAGTGTCTTTGTCCTATATTAATCCTTCACACAGTCACGCTACTCCTTTGCCACACTCCAACTCGTCCACACAACTTAAGGACCTTCAGGATATATCCTAATATACAACTTTTTCAACCGATTCCTGGAATAATCCAAGTCTTTATAATACTTAATTAGTTATTAATTTTCTCAATGTTACCAAAAAGTATTGATGTAGGGTAGATAAAATTAATATTGAGTTTCGTTTTCTTATTATATTATGTTTTGCATAATTGTATATTGGTTTACTTTATATGTAAGTATAGTTTATATTCATACTCACCGTAAACAAATAGCGAGTCGTTCTCTGGAACCAATGGACTTGCGAAATTTTGTGTTCCACTTTCCAATTTTTTCTTTTAATAAAGTATGCAGATAATCAAATTGCTTTTTATTCAACCGAAAGTACATGTGATAACGACTTCGGTTTCGCTTCAATTCGAATTGTTTCACTAGCGTATGAAAAGCACCATATTTTTCATGTATTTTATTTAATTCGTGCACCCAGTACCTTCTCTTCTCTTTACTTTTTAGCACAAACATCGCTGCATAACATTCCTCCAATTCTTGTTCCAATTCATCCGAAGAACTACTAGCATACTCACTTTCCGCCTTACTGGGTTTACCGATCGATCCTAGCGTTCTGTCGTTATGGATAAAATAACTTTCTCTTGAAAGTTAGCTAAACGAAACGCATATAGGTGAATTTAGTTAAATCGTCTTATTTTCGAACCAGGAGTCTGGTTAAGTGATGTCCACACATTTTAGGGACACCCTGTATATGCTTTAATAACAGTACAAAGGAATATGTTAAAAATTTTATTAAATAATAACACACTCGTATGTAGAACTTGTTAGAGTGAATGAATTAGGTGTAATTTTTGTTTCTGAACAAAAGCGTTTAATATCATTGTATTCATCACTATCTCCGATATCCATTCAAATCCCCCGTTGTTTACATTGAAATTATACCCTTTTGGAAATTATATATAACAAAACGCCTTATCTCATTCTTATAGCCATATTCAGTTTTGACCTTATTTGGGATTATTACAAACCATTTTTTTTTTATGATTTTGTGTGAAATATGCTTTAAAATATATAAAATTGGCGTTTGACGTATGATAGCAACTTAGGGGGGAAATAGCATACTTTAATCAGGAAATACAACATCAAATCCCACACAAATCTCTAGCGAAACATTATTCATGGTAAAATCCAAAATTTATTGCAAACTGAAACATTTTCAGACGGCTTTTTCTTAGGTTCACACGCGACATGCTTGAATGTATCGATATTACAATCTAATTAAATTGGTATTTGTAGAAGTGATATATCTATATTGCGTAATCAGTAGCTTTGAAGCAATTATACGCCAACAGATGTATTGTGTTCATATATACATGAATTTATTCCGGAAACATTCACATCAAAGTCAACTTAGATTTGATAAATGCTAGGAGTGTTTAGTAATAATTACAAGAAGGTAATATACAAGATATTTTAGATTCAATTAAGAAGCTGCTAAAATCGTTACCGACTTGTGTAAAAGTAATTTGTTACGTTTTCATAAAAAAAAAATCTGTCTGAGGTACCCGTATGCAGGCTATAGGTCTTCATAAACATTAAAAAAAAACCTACAAAAATCGCACATCATCAATCATTCTAACTACGGAGTCATGCGGTGCTTTTGAGCTTGGTTTGTAAAGTGTTTTTAAGAGTTGCTTTAATGTTTTTAATTAACGTACTTAACTCCTGTGGTCTTAATGTATTTATGTTGTCTTGAACATAACAAATTACTATAATAACAGCAACTGAATATTGTCATATCTACCACAATATTTTAAATTTTCTATTGAATAATTAATTGTCCTTCTATACGCTTCTGAATAATAAAAATTTATAGCATTCAAATAAACAATTGATAATATAAGTAAATCAAGCAACCATTTATTTTTGGCACCTTTATACATTGGAAACATTGGAAAGTGAAGTAAATTTTATTCACGAGTATTGGAGTGGGAAAATAACCGTCCACTGTGAGTATTAGTATATTCCAAGTTGACATAATAAATATACAACTCAAAATAGAATAGTTGTTATATCGTACTAACGGCAAGAAATTAACTATTTTATTATATATCGGCAGAAAACGTATAATAACACCCCGAGCATTAGGTGTTTCACGGTCAATAAATATTATTGCTTCAACAAAAAGTGTGATTTTATCATTTTTGCAAAGTACCGAACCCCAAGCATGCATTTTTCATGTTGAAATGGTTTCAGGGCCGTAACTATAATGGGGCCCCCGGGCTTGGTGGACCCCAACCCGAGATATGACAAAAAACTAAGGAAAATATACGAAGAGAGTCGAGAAGCAATATGGTGTATTCTGTTTTGTAAACCAAGCCCCTTAAAGATTATGCCCTTCACATTAAATAAGTGTAAAATATTTAAATTATTTAAAATTCAAATAATATGATTCACAAAATTGAATTGTAGAGAATAATAACTAAATCAGTCACCCAATTAACTGTTTGGTTGATCAAAGTATTAATGTTGAAAATTTTGAATATATTATCGGTGTGTGAAAAGGAGAAAGGAAGAGATGACTTTTAAGTTTTGAAGATAATAAAGCCATTAATTGCATTAATATTCATTACGTAGTGATAAAGTTAATAAAAATATAGGCATTAGAATAAGGCCGGTCGTACACTGAGAGCGGATTTATCGGCCGACAAGTGTCTGGCGACGTCGGACGACGCCGCCAGACATCGGCTCTGAAACAAACTGCCGCGCGGGGACACGTACACTGCTCACAGACGGGTAGAGCCTGTGTCTGCCGACGTCTGCCGACATCTCCCGATCGTCGAGAGCGAAACAAAAAAATTTGTTTTTCATCCGACAGTCGGACGTAGTCTGGAGTTAGGAAAGGGCGCATTTTTGCTCGTTTCTTTTCGATTGTGTTTATTGTTGGTCAATTTCTTGAATTTTTTCAATCATCATGGATAATAACATTGATAAGGGTGTGCTTATCGAGTTTGTGTGTGAAAATCCCGATTTGTGGGATCAACGTACCAAAAATTACCACAACAGGGAGTTGAAAACCCCCGCTTGGAACTCAATCGGCACAACGCTGAATGTAGCGGGTATTTGTATAAGTCTTTTCTTTTAAATTACTTTTAACACCCTGCGAAAAACGATCACTATGATATCAACATAGTATCCATATGAATTGATATTTCTTTTCCAGTTATTATGACAACATATTGATATCACAATGAAACCTCAATATTATATTTTTATATGATATTTTAGTTCTGCTTATTTTATTTACTTATTATTTTGTTTAATTTTGTTATATACATATATATGTATATATATATATATATATATATATATATATATATATATTTTATGTTACATTTTTGGTATTAGTATGATATCATACTGGAAAAAAGTATCAATTCTCATATTGATATCACGCTGATATCAATGCTAATCGTTTTTGCACGACAGATACTAATCCTCCCCCTCTAAAATCTACATTTTTCCAAACAGTAACATGTTCAGCTGCTGTAGGTGGAAGTAGACATTTTTTTTACACACATCAATCTGCACGGAAATTTTATTGAATTTTTTTTTACCACCTCTAAAAATCAGTAAAAGTTTCATACACATTTGTTTAACAGTTAGTCTGTACAAAAAAACAAAATGTCAGCATAAATTTTACAACGTGATGGACATGGAACGTTTTCAAAGTCACCCTAAAAGCACATACGGGGAATGGGGAGGGGGAAACTCCAGTTAAAAAAAAAAAAAAGAATTCACATTAAGTAAAGTATTTATTTAGATTCACGTATTCACATAACAGCTGAAATTTGTCAATGCATGTTTCGTTTTTTTTTTCTTAACTTCATTGCCAAGGCACGGCGCCAGGTCCGCTGAAGTACGTTTTGAACTTATTACAAATTTCTAGTGCCTTTTTTGTACTTCGCTTGAATCTTCTTCCCGTGGTGAGCGGTGCATTTTGTAGATTTCGATAGCTTTCGAGTGCAGCTTCGACAGCAGCTAGAGGTACTGGACCTGTTAGCAGATGCACATAAACACAGTGATAAATGACAGAAACAAGTGAATGGAGTTGTAAAATTTACGCAAAAATATGACAGTCATCAGGGTGTTAAAAACCAGCGTTAAGAGGGACCATGGCGGAATGCTCCCCCTGCCTTGAGCAAATAGAGAGGGAAGAGATGGGAAAGAGGCACGCATTGAGGCCGAAAAAATGAAGGAAAAATCTCAAATTTTATCAAATGCCCCATTCATTTGGACTCGTTTTGGATCCGCCCCTGCACCCTCCCCAATAGTAACTCAACCTGTAGCCAAAATTCAATAGGAAGTACAGAACTCAAAATTGATTCTACCTATTTTTCTTAAAATCATAAAAATGTGGATTGACACTATGTTGCCGCAACTCCCTCAGTAGCTATTTGAAAGTGATAATTTTATATTTACCTTCTCCGTCGATTATTATATTGTGCAGTAAACATATGCATTTTATACTTTTTTCGGCTTTGCCCACACTTGTCTCGATTGCTTTTTTCAATAACGCCCACTTGCAGTAATAATTCCAAAAGCACACTCGATGCAACGCCTGAATCGAGAAAAACTGTAGTTGATCACCTGCAAAAAACAAAGAAACGGAACATTATTAATTTGTTGCAATTTCAATATGCACCCCATACGCACTGCGAACAGTCCTCCCTTAAATCGCAAATGCAAATGACACATAACTGAGAAACTTACTGATTCTTCTGATGGCAAATTATCTCCGCAGTAAGGTTTCAATAAATATATTTTCAGAGGGTATGCATCGTCAGCTACAAATACAAAAGGCATTTCGCCATCACTTCCTTCGAAAGTACAAGGTTTGGGTAGGTTGTTTTCAAAATCATCAATAAACTTGAATGTGTGTGACTCCTAGAATGTGCCTCCATAATTTTGTTTCCCGTATTCACCGACGTCTATGAAAATGAATTTGCAGTCAGCGTCTGCAACTCCTTGAAGAACGACTGAGAAAAAATGTTCGTAATTGTAGTACATTGTTCCACCTTTTGGTGGCGCTTTTATGCGTACATGTTTCCCATCAATTGCGCCAATGGCATTAGGGAAATTCCATCTTTCCTTAGAATTTGCAGCCATTCTCAAAAAATCGTCATGCGTCGGGATGGGCATGTGTCGAGGCTGCAAGTTTTTCCAAACGCTTTCAACCACTTCACTCACTATTTTTCCAATTGTACAATCCGATAAACGGAAAACAAGGCCTAGTGAAAAGAAAGACTGCCTAGTTGATAAATACTTGGAAGAAAATAAAGAGAAGCATATAATACTTTGACAAAATTGAGCGTTAACTTTACTTTATTTTTAATTATTTTTGTCTCCATCGTGTGCTTTTTTATTGTATATTAGGGTACCGACGCGCTGTTGCCATTTTTATTCGCCTAAAATGCGAATTTACGGATTTTTTAATAAATCTTTTTGGGAATGAAGAAAACGTGGTAGAAAATTTGGCACAGTACAGTATATTTAGCGTAATTTTTGCCAAAAAAAATTCAAATCAAACTGATGACTTTAAGACGACGCGGCGTTGCCATTTTTAACCTCTAAATATCGAAATTTCGTATCTTTGGTAATTTTTTGGATCCAAAAAATCGTTATAGCTGTTTAAAAATTTGATACAGTACATTGCTTCTGGCGTAACCCAAAGAAATTCAGTGCCTAACGAATAATTTGAATATTGCGCAACGCTGCCATTTTGAAACATATTAATTTCCGATTTCTGTGCCTATTTTGTTCAGTAATTTTTTCCAGGTTAAAAAAAATTACTGAAGAAAACAGGTACAAAAATCGGAAATTATTATGTTTAAAAATAATAACGATGCGCCGGTATAAAATTATCCGTTAGGCCCAAAATTTTTTGGGGGTGTTTTTTAACGCACCTGAACCGATTTAGGGGATTACGACATAACATTTCAAAGATTCGTTTTATGTGGACCACCCTATTGCATATACTATGCATTTTTTTTGCTTGCAGGACATGTTGCAAAGAATACTTGGGAGAACCTGCAAGACACCGTCGCAAACTGTAAAGATCAATGACCTTTTTTGGTGCAATGGAATTTATTAGAGATTTGATTATGCCGAAGCAAAGTTCGGGGAATTTAACTGCGTCTATCGAAACGAACAGCCAGGATAATAACCAGGACGATAGCCAGGATGATAGCCAGGATGATAGCCAGGAAAACGAATCAAATGCTGATTCTCCGGATGAGGTCCTAGATCATGAAGACACGAATGATGAAGTCAGCGGTGGCACATTAACAGAGCCGGATCCCATTGCAAGCAATAATAATGACCGTGCATCAAATGAAGATTCACAGCAACGAGACAGGCGATCACAATCTCGTCAGGCTAAAGATCGAGCTAATAAGCCTACCGAATATAGACCTAACCAACGAAAGTCGACTAATGAGAAACTTTTAGATCTCGAACATAAGAAACTGCAGATCTTAACGGATAGATTTACCAATAATAAAAGCTCCAAAACAGAATATGGATGCAGACACTCAATTTTTGCTGAGCTTACACGAACCCCTGCAAGAACTTTCCTCCTTGGAAAGAATGAGAGTGAAAAGTGAAATGATGGCTGCATTGACAAGGGCGATTGAAAAAAAAAACCAGCCGACTCCAAATCCTGTAGGAAGATACATGGTGTCACCCACGTTTTCTGTCCAGACCAGCTATTCACCTGTGCCATCTCCTTCAACTACTGGATCTGCAAACGAAGAATTTTCTCAAAGTATCCTAAGTGGCCAAAGCAGGTATTATTCGCAGTCACAGACTCAGTTTGAACCTCAAACTGGCTTCCATCGACTAGGAGACGATTTCTAACGACTGTAAGGATTCCTCTTTTTTATGTTAATCTTCTACTGAGATTTTCACCATACTTTATGCAAATGTAATAGATGAGACAACATCAATGTCCTAAATTTCAATTTTTTTTAAAAATAAACCTTACAAATTTTCTTGGAGAATAAAGATAATGTTATATTTCTGAATAAAAATAGCAAAAAAAAGTTACTGCATATTCTAACCATTCTTCTTTGACTACCATATTGTCTACCGAACAGCTCAGTTATTTTGACTGGAAAAATTCAATTACGTCTAAATTTTACTGACTCGACGGTTAATTTAAATGAACTGTTTTTTCGGTGTTGAAGAATAAGAAATAAAATTAACATCTTAGGCTACAAGGTTGTATAGGCAGATAATTTTAGGGCCTTCGTTGAGGACAGCATCCTTATCTTGGTTGCGGCATTTTTCATACAAATAAACATTTATCAAAGAGCCAAAAATTTACCTCAAAGTAATCGTCAGCTTCTCCGTTGGATTTACAACCTCTCGAAAGTTGCTTTGTTTCGATACGTCGCTCTGAATCGCTTCCAATATGTAGTCAAAAGTTTCAATTTCCATCTTGAAGTAGTCGTAAAATTTATCTGGGTGATTTCGGAGAGGTGGGCAGGTCCGGAAATACTCCCCATCTTTTCAGAATTGTACGCGTGTACCCACATTTTTCTTCTTTTTAACAACCGATATGTTTCCATTAATAAATAAACACATAGGTCATCCTCATAGTCACTCATTTTCAAATAATTATCAGAAGATAAAAACACACGCTGCTAGAAAGTTAAAACTAGCACTGCTTAAAATACTTTCACTGAAAAAGCGTGCACAAAATCAAAAGAGCGGGGTGCTACGATCTCCCGACGTCGGGCGACAGCTGCTTTCAGTGTACGAGGGTCTCGGCACAGTGTCGTCCGACAACGTCCGTAGTATCTAACATTATGGCTCTCCTCAATTCCCCTTTGTGGTAGGGCCTCGGTAGAACTTTCTGCCCCGCGGCTCCCTAGAACCTAGCTACGGCACTGAATGGTGTTAGTGTTTTATTATTGTATATTCATGTGCCATGGTGACGTACAAAGAAATGGAACGAAAGCAGTACAAAAAAAAAGATATTGTGTGGCCAGCACATAAAACTCTTGTCCCTGTGCCATTTTACCTAATAAAAGCTCATTGCGTCCTGTTGTAAGTTTCAAGTTAGACAACTCGGAATAATTTTTTTTAATAAAAAAGTAAACTTTCACGATTATTACATATAATTAACACATTCTCGGACAAAGCGTAATATGCCGCTCAAATTTCAGACACCACAGAAGCCAAAGCGCGGCACATATAAAATAATATGTATCCAGGCCTACAGTCCAAGCAAAAAAAAAATAATAATAACGTGAAATGTCCTTTTACAATTTTATTTCATTTAGCATTTTAATTGTAAATACGTGATTTGTATGCATTTAACTGTAAACAATTGTAGCTTTTTACTGTGTTTTTCTTATTGTTTTTGTGTCTAAATGTGTACAAGTGGTGTCGTAATAAGGTAAGATATTTAGTTTTGTGCTATACACTGTTTTGATATACAAATCAACAAAAAAAAAGCTAAGATAAAATATTGAGGTTGGTTAGGAAGAATAGGTATCATTTTAGATACGTACCGCAATATTCCAAGAGTGCCTGCAAAAATTATAACATTTTCTGGCATCAATAACAAAACATTTTAGCCATTTTGTAATACAGATACAGGGTACTCCATAAAATATTGCGAACAAAGTTTTCTCTGGTTATATCTGTTATGTGGGGATTTAGAACAAAAAATTTTTTAAATAAGTCAATCTAATATAGGAGGGATATTGTAAAGCAGAAATGTATTACAGGGATGGACACAAATGTTGAATTGGATTTAAATATTCTATATTACATTACAGACAAAAGTTTTGAATTGCAGTCATTTATATATTATAGGGGTTGACAAAAATATTGAACTTCATTTAAATATTTGTTTCACGTATATGGTAGGTGAAAAATGGACCTCCTCTTTACAGAAAATGAATCCAAAAGCAGAACAGAGATATCTCTGACTCATGGATGAGATAAGCTCTGGCGAAAGTAAACATTCCAGTTCCGATCCATTTAGCAGCGACGATGTCCTGGCAGATGCAACATATGAATCTGAGCATGAAGTAGTTACTCAAGGAGAAGATACTGCAGACAATGAAGAAGAATGGTGCGATTTAACTTCGGATATTCCTAATTTTGAGTTTGACGAACCAAGTTGTGGTATTCTTTGTCAGGGAACCATCAACCGTGATGGGGTATTTTGAAAAAGTTTTGGTATAACAAAATGGTGCAAATGTTGCTTGATTCTATAGATACATATGCTATTCCTTTGCAGAATAATAATCGTCCCAAACGAACATTCTGTAGATATTTCAATATAAAGCCGATTACAACAGAGCAATATATATGTATATATATATATATATATATATATATATATATATATATATATATACAGTGCTAGTCAAAATCCCTCCCCTTGTATCTTTTGAACGGTTTTAATTATACTAATGAAATTTGGAGGGTGAATATAAACGGATAAGCGCTTCAACTAATCATGACAAGTGACGTAATAGTCATATATGGCGGCACAGGGCCACAGTGACCAATAATTTTAAATAGTATCTTATGGCAAGTGACATCTCGTTTGAAAGGTATTAAAATTACCTATTCAGTAATACTAATTTTGTAAGGGTTTAGGTTGATTTTGATAGAAAAATTAAATAAATAATAAAATTATAGTTTGGCATTTAATTAATCAAGATTCAAGGACCAATTCGTATAGTAAATATTGGAAATGTGCTCCACTTAATTCCTGACAGTAATGCATCCTATTGCTAAACTCTTGTCGTACTAGTTCAAATGTGTCTGCGGAAATTGCTCTACATTCTTCAACAATTCTTTGTTTCAAAATGTGCATACTGCCAGGTGCTGTAGTGTTAACCTTAGATTTTAAGTACCCCCGCAGAAAAAAATTTAATGGTGTCAGGTCTGGTGACCGAGCTGGCCATTCTATCCGACCTCGTCGTCCAATCCATCTGCCACGATATTCTTCAACTAAGTAACGTCTTACTGCACCATAATAGTGTGCAGGAGCACCATCCTGTTGGAGCGTTATTTCCAAGTTGCCGAATTCATCTAGTTTATCTTCCAAAATTTCAAAAATTAACGGTTCAATTGCGTTTTGTAACATCTCCAGATTCACCGGTTAAGTTAGCATTGAGAAAAACAGGTCCAACTATGTGGTTTCCCAAAATACCTGCCCAAACATTTACTCTTTCTGGAAATTGAGTATGTTTTTCACGAAAGATTTGAGGATTTGTGTCACTCCAATATCTCACATTTTGTGTGTTAACGTTTCCATTGAGGAAGAAAGTACTTTCGTCACTAAAACAAATTGATTTTATGTAGTCTGGGTGTTGGATAATTTGATTGGACATATTTTCACAGAATTCTAATCTTCGGTCGGGGTCATCATCTGAAAGTTGGTGCACCATTTTTAATTTGTATGGAAGAAATTTGTTTTTAGCCAATACCCTATGTACTGTCCTTTGACTGACTTCACAGATAGACGCAACTTGGGCTGTAGAAGAAGTAGGATGTAGTGTCATTTCTGCAATTATGTCGATTTTTTTGTCGTCACTAATTGTTGGTCGACCAGATCGTTTGACATCTTGAACAATACCGGTTGCTTCAAACTTCCCTCAAATAAGTCCTCGATATAGGGCGATCGGGGTACCTCTCATTAAAAAGACGTTCCGCTGCATGGAAATTGTTTCTACATTCACCAATTATTAAGATAGCTGCTACTTTGTCAATAACCGTACGTACCATTTTGTCTATTTAGATACTTAAACGTCGCGTTAAAGAATAATTAAACTGAATAGTCAAGGTATAAAAACTTATCAAAGTAAAAACAACGAAAGAATTAAAAAACGTCAACTTTTTTGACAATTAACCAGAGGCAGACTTTACAATCTTGATTAATTAAATGCCAAACTATAATTTTAGTATTTATTTAATTTTTCCAAAATGTACCGTTTGCCCGTGGGAAGAGTTCAAAGTTTACATAAAAAAAACACATTTCTGTACGCTGTTCATAAATGAGTAAAACAAATTGAACAAAATTTGATAAAAGTGCATTTTAGAGGATTACTCTCCTTTCAGTAATCAAAGAAACCCAAAAGAAATTGTAAAAATTTCGCATTCCGCATAGTTTCGAAGAAAAAAAATGTTTTATTAAATAATGCTAACAGATATACCTGGTACAAGTTTAATAAAATTGTAATACCGCATTTAGTTGGGAGTGGAAACAAAGGAAAAACGTTTTTGTTATAATATGTGTAAATGTGTTCAATATGACGGCCACCTTCATCAATACAAAGATCTATGCGACGTAAAAAATTGAAATGCACCCTTCTTAGGACATCGTCGTTTTCTCGTAGTGCGTTTACGGTATTTTGGATTCTGTTCCACAGCTGTTCGGAAGTATTAATTTGAACCTCGTACACTTTACGTACGCTTAAAAGACTGACACACTGCATATATATATATATATATATATATATATATATATATATATATATATATATATATATATATATATATATATAGCACACACACACGCACACGCGCGCACACGCACACGCCCACACGCACACACGCGCACGCGCCCACAGTCGCACACGCGCGCAGGCATCCACCCACCCACGCACACACCCACAGACCCACGCACCCATACACCCATACACCTACACACCCACACACCCATACACCCACACACCCACACAGACATTTTTCCAGGAATGTGAATAAAATTTTCTAATTTTTAGGAACACAAAGTAAGTGTAGTAACCTGCATAGTACGGGACGGGTCGCGATGAAGATATATCTTTGTTACTGGGAAACTCGACACGTAAATATAAGGTTGTTACAGACGAATGCATATTTTCAAAATTAAGATGTGCAATAATTACTATGAAACTATTTCAACATAAGTTAGTGTTTCTTGTTTTTTTATTACTTTTAAAAGACGGGGATGGTTTTCCGGGAGTAGATATGGTTATGTTTGGATCGTTTGTGGGTGGGGAGGCAGTTACAGTAAACTTGTCAATCGAGCCAGATTGATTGTAAACAGTTTGTCTTTAAAATAATTCTTGTGTGTACATTTTTCTTTTGAATTCGCCAACATTATGTTGTCTTTTCTTTCGGGGTTAAACCGCGTCTATTAACGATTTGTGTCTGTGATCAATTAAGGGAATATTTATTCTAGTGTATGTTTATTTATATAACTGAAAGCTCGCAGCAAATAGTTTTACCAGTCTGGATAACATATTAAATACCAAACATGGTCCTGCAAAGGTATCTTATTCGTACGCGGGCTCATTAAGCTGAAATTGCTAAAATAAAAGGACAGTACAGGGCCCCTCCCTTTGGTATTTGTGCAAATTAGCATTGTTAATTGTTGTCTATATTTATAATGGTGAAAATGTGGCTGGTGAATGGGTATAGTATGCCGCGGGTTATTAATTGTAAAGGGCAATTGCCTCTTAGTACACACTCCCAATCCAGACCATTAAACACCTCGAATTTTACGTTTATTGTTTTTATTTGTTGTATAGGTGTGTATGTTTCTAACGCACTCAAACTTATATATCGGTCACGATGTTAGTAATCTATTTATAACGTACCCTTGTAAGGCTTTGTTCTAATGACTTTTTATTTCAGTTTGTTGAAGTTGCATTATTTGCCTGCGAACTGATTTCTCCTTTGTATGTACATTATTACAATGTGACTTATGTATTTTGTGCTTTAGTTGTTACTAAACAATTGGGTACATTTCAAATTCACTGTCTGTTTTCCTTTGATCCTCTCATTTACCTTATTACCTGTGCAATTTTCTCATTTTCTCTTAATGTTATAATTTTGTACGCACTTTAACCAGATTTAATGGTGTTTCGTTATATATTTAATCCTTTTATTGTTTTTTTTTGTTATTTGATTTAATAATGTACTTGTGTAATTGCTCATTTATGAATAAAGTGGGTTTTATTTGTGGTTCTTTTCCACAATAGTGGATTAACGGGCTGAACTCCCGGTGCGCCAAGTTCGTTGATTTTAATTTGAGTAGTTTCATTTTTTTTACCTTTCCGTATGATTTAACACGTTAGCATAACGTACCTAACACTACACGGACACTTGATCAGGTTTGAGGTTTTCGAGTAATTAAATATCAGACTTGTAAAATATTGCTTTAATGTTTTAATTATTGCCTGGAACGTCAAAGTAAGGCAGGCAACTAATTTCAGTAATAGTGACATTATTGTCAGTTAAATCCAGATAAATCACTTAGCGATTGTTTGGTTCTTGAATTTTCATTATTGCAAATAAGTTCAAATAACTACTCTTTTCAAGATAGGGTACCTGGGGACGTTACTATATATATATATATATATATATATATATATATATATATATATATATATATATATTATATATATAAGGGTTACTCAAAAAAGTTACATATCAAAGTTATGTTTTTTTAAATGGATCACCTTGCATTTTATTACCTTTTTGAATCCTACTTTAAAAAATAATATGTATTTATTCAAGTAACCCTATATCTAAGTTTGGTAGTTTTCGAGTTATTCAATTGTTTCTAAAAATGTAGAGTAATTGAAAAAAATTAATTACAACTTAACAGAAATTTTTTAATTAACTTGCTTTTATATTTCGATTCTACACTTCTTGGACTGTCTCTCAGAATAATTACAATAGTAAAATAATATGCAGGGTGTTCCTAACTTCAACTTTGATTTTCTCCAAGTATTTGGTGCTATTACTTTGTTATTTTAAATGGAACACCCTGTATTTTATTCCTTCCTGAGAAGGAAATTTAATACTCTTTTAAACTGATATAGGGTTCCTATCCCAATTTTCAGTATTTTCCGAGATATTTCCATTATTTTATCAGTATGCATAAATATTGATGGTTTTATAGCAAATACTGACGAGATAACCTTGAATACAAAGAAAATAAATTAAAAATTTATAATTTAAAATTTACATATTAAAGAAGTTTTTTTTAAATGAATCACCCTGAACTTTGTTACATTTTTAATTGTCCTTAAAAACTAACGTATTTATTTAGGTCACCGTATACTTAAATTTGATACTTTCCGAATTATAAAATTTTTCTAAAACTGTAGTGTAACAAAAAAGTTAATTGCAACTTAATACACACTTTTTATTAATTCGCTCCTTGGACTTTCTAATAAAATAAGTAAAATTGCATGTTTCAAACTTGAACTTTGATGTGCATCAAGTTTTTAGTGTTATTATTAATACCCTGTATTTTATCCCTGCATGAAAACGAAAATTTAATATTATTTTCCCTATCCGAATTTTCTTTATTTCCGAATTATTTGCATTATTTTATCAGTATGCGTAAATGTTGAAAATTTTATGAAAGACTCTAAGTAGGCTTTGAGAAAATTAACAAATAAAACATTTAGTGTTGATTTCACTATTTAACATAATTAATACAATGAAAGAATACCCAATTGAAGATCGAGTAAATATGATTTTTATATTAGGTGAATGTTTTCAAAATTGCTTATTAGCATCACGTGTTTATGCTGAAAGATATCCTCAAAAAGACCATCCTCGCAAAGAAGTGTTCGAGAGACTTTTAAACCGATTTATTGAAACTGGCAGTGTTGAATATAAAACACGAGAAATAGCAAAGCCCGTAACGGAAAATGAAGATTTACAACTAGCAGTTTTGCAATCTGTAATTGAAGATCGCAGTAACACTTCGACAATTATTTCTCGAGAACTGGATATAAGTCAATCCAGCGTAAGTAGAATAATAAGAAAACATAACTATCATCCGTATCATATACAAATGCATCAGCAGCAGAAGATGAATATTTTTATGATAATTTGTTATTCACTGACGAAGCTACATTTCACAATAATGAACTGGTTAATAGACATAATTTTCACTATTACCCACTGAGAATCCTCATCAATTTAGAACAATAGGTCGACAAAATCGTTGGTCCCTCAACGTATACGGACGACTAATAGGAGAACATGTAGTAGGGCCATATTTTTTTAATGGCCATTTGAATGGAAGAGAATTTTTAAGATTTTTTGAAAACGAATTTTGGACGCTCCTAGAAGATATTCCTTTAGATGTGAGGCAAAAATGTGGCTACAATTAGATGGTGCGCCAGCACATTTTTCAAGGAATGTGAGGAATATTTAGACCGGACATTTGAAGATAAGTGGGTAGGTCGAGGAGGTCTTAGCAATTGGTCTGCTAGGTCCCCATATATATATATATATATATATATATATATATATATATATATATATATATATCAGTGTTAGTCACGCTCAACGGGACGGAACCTAGTGGTAAAACGGTAAATGATATCAAAAAATCGTTTGACACAAGTATGTAGGTCTATTTGGTCTACAAATTAAAATTATTGTTGAATATACAGGGTTACTCAAAAAAAGTTACATATCAAAGTTATGTTTTTTTAAATGGATCACCCTGTATTTTATTACTTTTTTGAATCCTGCTTTAAAAAATAATATGTATTTATTCAAGTAACCCTATATCTAAGTTTGATAGTTTTCGTGTTATTCTATTGTTTCTAACACGTTGAACGCCACAATGTTAAGATTTTTTCAAACCCCTGGGGCCACACATTTTTTTTGTTAAAAACCATAAGAAATGTGATAAATAATCATTCGCCGCAAACAATAGGCATTTTTTTATTTTGCAAACATGAGTTTGATGTGCGAAGCAAGTGTGCGTCACGCGGCCTGCTACGCAAAATATTTATGCTAGGGCCACGCGAAGCGTACGTGCTTCACAGGAAATTCGTTTTATTGACACCATTTAAGTCGCGTACTCATCGTTTTCATTCAGCTCAGTACCCGAATCGTATCAACAAACGCAATTAGTTTATCAGTTTATTTTATTGGCACCATTCTGGCGTCGACTTTCGAGTATTCAGCGTTTTATCGGGTTCGTGTCAACAAAACGCACATAAATAATATCATTTGTATTGTTTTGAGGCTTATTGTGAGTCGTATATTGTAAAAAGAAAAAACTAAAGTGAAATTATTGTTTAGTAGTGTGGCAATAGCAAATTATGAAAAAGAAACTACACGATTAGAAGCGCTAATGGATGAAATAATGTCCGAGGAAGAACCTTTTGAGTACTCTTCAGATAGTTATGTCGCAGATAACAGTTCCGGTGAGTCTTCAGAGTCTCATTATTCTCCTGTACAGAAAAAGAGGAAAAAACAATTGCGTAAAACCATACATCCGGATGAACCGGGTACATCATCTAATAATAGTAATGTTACTCAAGTAAATGCGATTACAAATATTCAATCTGCTTCTACTAACGTTGATCAAACAATTGAGGATGTAATAAGAGGCTTTCATTGGCATATCGATTCTTCGTCTGATGAATCAGTAGTTGATGAATTGAACCAATTGAATTGGAGCGAGGTAACGGGTGATAAATTGAAAAATTTTCCTGCTTATTCAGAAAGCATGGCATTACACAATAATATTCAAGATATGAGCGATAAGCAACCCATAGATTTTTTTTTGCTATTTGTAGATGAAAACCTTCTAAATCTAATGGTCCAAGAGACAAACCGATATGCATCTCAAGTGGCTGCGAAAAACACATTACCCTTCGCACGTATTCGTAAGTGGACAGACACAAATATTCAAGAAATGAAAATATTTTTGGGGACTTTTGATGTGGATGGGATTGGTTCAGATGCCGAAGTTTTCATGTTACTGGAGTAGTAATGCTCTCTATTCTAACGAGATAAAATCAGTCATGTCAAGGAACCGATTTGAGCTTCTTTTGGCCAATTGGCATTTTTGTAATAATGAAAGTGCGGACATTTCCAATAGACTTTACAAAATTAAGCCGCTTGTAGAGTATATGAGTCAAAAATTTCAGAGTTCTTTTACACCCTCTCGTAACATTTGCGTAGATGAAACACTAGTGCCGTTTCGAGGACGTCTGGCATTTTTGCAGTACATAAAAAATAAGAGGCACAAGTTTGGTGTAAAATTTTTCAAACTCTGTCTTGAACAAGGCTTTACCTACGATTTTAGAATATATTGTGGTAACGAAAAAAGTAATTCAGAAGACAGCGTACCAACACAAATTGTTATGGGACTTTGTTCTAATTTGTTGGACAGTGGGCGTACAATATTTGTTGATAATTACTACACCAGCCTTGAGCTAGCCCATAAATTGTTAGATCGACAGACTCATCTGGTTGGAACACTCAGGAAGAATCGAAAATTAAACCCTAAAGATGTTGTTACTAAGAAGTTAAAAAAAGGGGAAGTTATTGCCAGGGAAAGTGACACAGGGGTGGTCGTACTAAAATGGCATGATAAACGAGAGGTTTTGATGATAACAACAAAACATAAAGATAATATGGTTTCCGTGAAGTCAAAACGTGGAACTGAAAGAGATAAGCCAGAAGTTGTGACGGAGTATAATGAAAATAAAAGTTTTATCGATCTATCCGATCAGCTCAAAGCCTATGCTTCTTGTTTAAGGCGTACTATCAAGTGGTACCGGAAAATTGCCGTAGAGGTTCTTTTGGGGTCGACGGTTGTCAACGCCTATATATTATTTAGACGAGTTACTACAAGTAAAATGAGTATAACGAAATTTAGAGAAGAACTCGTCAAACATTTTCTTCAAATATCCGAAAAAGAAAATGTACCTTTACAAGAACGACATTTCATTCAAGAAGTGGAGAGTAGCAGTCGTCGCAGATGTGCACTTTGTTACAAAAATATGTCTGAACAACATGGTAGAAAATACGCATCTTCAAAAGCAACTCATTCACGTTACAAGTGTATTCAGTGTAATAAGTTTTACTGCATATCCTGTTTTACCTCCGTTCATACTTGTACATTATAAAAAGTGTTTTTGTTTTTTTTTTCTTTGTAAAATAACGTAAATGTATTATAATTATTATTTTGGATGTTTTCTATTTGATTTTATTGTTTTTTTCTAAACGTATGATTTCTTTGTAATTAATTACTCATTTCTAATGAAAATCAGTTACTCGCACTATTGTAAATGAAATTACTGTTATCAGCATTAGTATATATTTGACATTTTTAGCTTTTTGTCGTGTATTAGGAAAATAATTATTAAAACATTATTACTACTACTTATACTAAATTATCAGTAGTTAGATAGGTAGTAGACTACTAAAAAATTGAAATATGTACCCAATATTACGTACAAAATACAAAAAATTTGAAATTTATAATGTCCATCAAAATTTCAAAAATTTTCACGGGATCATAAATCGTGTTTGTTCGGTAGGCCACTGACATTTACTTCCCATAAGGTTTCTATTGTAACGTGAAGCAAATGCGAGCGACGGAGCTCTAAGTAAAAATCTACATGCGAAGCATACGTGAGCGGCGCGGTCCACTTAGCAAAAAGAGGTGCGAAGCACACTTGCTTCATATGGCGTTCAACGTGCTAAAAATGTAGAGTAATTGAAAAAAATTAATTACAACTTAACAAACATTTTTTAATTAATTTTTAGATTTCGATTCTACACTTCTTGGACAGTCTATCAGAATAATTACAATAGTAAAATAATATGCAGGGTGTTCCTAACTTTAACTTTGATTTTTTCCAAGTATTTGGTGCTATTACTTTATTATTTTAAATGGAACACCCTGTATTTTATTCCTTCATGAGAAGGGAAATTTAATACTCTTTTAAACTGATATAGGGTTCCCTATCCCAATTTTCAGTTTCAGATATATCCATTATTTTACCAGTATGCATAAATACTGATGGTTTTATAGTAAATACTGGCAAGATGGCCTTGAAATATAAAAACAAATAAATTGAAAATATTATAATTTATAACTTAAACAATAAAACGAATAACAATTAACTTGTTTTATAGTAAATACTGGCAAGATGGCCTTGAAATATAAAAACAAATAAATTGAAAATATTATAATTTTATAACTTAAACAATAAAACGAATAACAATTAACTTAATTACAACATTAAAAATCACTCTACTAAACTCATTTTATAATAAATGTTCAATGTGGTGTCCATTTTGTTGAATACACAGCATTATCCTCTTTTCAAATGAGCGTTTCACATTATTTAGCATTTGGGATGTGATTGTCGCGAATGCTTCTCTAATGCGTATTTTCATGTTTTCAGAGGTAGTTGGAGTAGTGTGGTACACAAGGGTTTTAATGTATCCCCAGAAAAAAATCCATTGTTGTTAAATCGGGGGACCTAGCAGACCAATTGCTAGGACCTCCTCGACCTACCCACTTATCTTCAAATGTCCGGTCTAAATATTCCCTCACATTCCTTGAAAAATGTGCTGGCGCACCATCTAATTGTAGCCACATTTTTTGCCTCACATCTAAAGGAATATCTTCTAGGAGCGTCCAAAATTCGTTTTCAAAAAATCTTAAAAATTCTCTTCCATTCAAATGGCCATTAAAAAAATATGGCCCTACTACATGTTCTCCTATTAGTCGTCCGTATACGTTGAGGGACCAACGATTTTGTCGACCTATTGTTCTAAATTGATGAGGATTCTCAGTGGGGTAATAGTGAAAATTATGTCTATTAACCAGTTCATTATTGTGAAATGTAGCTTCGTCAGTGAATAACAAATTATCATAAAAATATTCATCTTCTGCTGCTGATGCATTTGTATATGATACGGATGATAGTTATGTTTTCTTATTATTCTACTTACGCTGGATTGACTTATATCCAGTTCTCGAGAAATAATTGTCGAAGTGTTACTGCGATCTTCAATTACAGATTGCAAAACTGCTAGTTGTAAATCTTCATTTTCCGTTACGGGCTTTGCTATTTCTCGTGTTTTATATTCAACACTGCCAGTTTCAATAAATCGGTTTAAAAGTCTCTCGAACACTTCTTTGCGAGATGGTCTTTTTGAGGATATCTTTCAGCATAAACACGTGATGCTAATAAGCAATTTTGAAAACATTCACCTAATATAAAATCATATTTACTCGATCTTCAATTGGGTATTCTTTCATTGTATTAATTATGTTAAATAGTGAAATCAACACTAAATGTTTTATTTGTTAATTTTCTCAAAGCCTACTTAGAGTCTTTCATAAAATTTTCAACATTTACGCATACTGATAAAATAATGCAAATAATTCGGAAATAAAGAAAATTCGGATAGGGAAAATAATATTAAATTTTCGTTTTCATGCAGGGATAAAATACAGGGTATTAATAATAACACTAAAAACTTGATGCACATCAAAGTTCAAGTTTGAAACATGCAATTTTACTTATTTTATTAGAAAGTCCAAGGAGCGAATTAATAAAAAAGTGTGTATTAAGTTGCAATTAACTTTTTTTGTTACACTACAGTTTTAGAAAAAATTTTATAATTCGGAAAGTATCAAATTTAAGTATACGGTGACCTAAATAAATACGTTAGTTTTTTAAGGACAATTAAAAAATGTAACAAAGTTCAGGGTGATTCATTTAAAAAAAAAACTTCTTTAATATGTAAATTTTTAAATTATAAATTTTTAATTTATTTTCTTTTGTATTCCAAGGTTATCTCGTCAGTATTTGCTATAAAACCATCAATATTTATGCATACTGATAAAATAATGGAAATATCTCGGAAAATACTGAAAATTGGGATAGGGAACCCTATATCAGTTTAAAAGAGTATTAAATTTCCCTTCTCAGGAAGGAATAAAATACAGGGTGTTCCATTTAAAATAACAAAGTAATAGCACCAAATACTTGGAGAAAATCAAAGTTGAAGTTAGGAACACCCTGCATATTATTTTACTATTGTAATTATTCTGAGAGACAGTCCAAGAAGTGTAGAATCGAAATATAAAAGCAAGTTAATTAAAAAATTTCTGTTAAGTTGTAATTAATTTTTTTCAATTACTCTACATTTTTAGAAACAATTGAATAACTCGAAAACTACCAAACTTAGATATAGGGTTACTTGAATAAATACATATTATTTTTTAAAGTAGGATTCAAAAAAGTAATAAAATACAGGGTGATCCATTTAAAAAAACATAATTTTGATATGTAACTTTTTTTTGAGTAACCCTGTATATTCAACACTAATTTTAATTTGTAGACCAAATAGACCTACATACTTGTGTCAAACCATGTTTTGATATCATTTACCGTTTTACCGCTAGGTTCCGTCCCGTTGAGCGTGACTGACCCTGTATATATATATATATATATATATATATATATATATATATATATATATATATATATATATATATATATATATATATATAGTAACGTCCCCAGGTACCCTATCTTGAAAAGAGTAGTTATTTGAACTTATTTGCAATAATGAAAATTCAAGAACCAAACAATCGCTAAGTGATTTATCTGGATTTAACTGACAATAATGTCACTATTACTGAAATTAGTTGCCTGCCTTACTTTGACGTTCCAGGCAATAATTAAAACATTAAAGCAATATTTTACAAGTCTGATATTTAATTACTCGAAAACCTCAAACCTGATCAAGTGTCCGTGTAATGTTAGGTACGTTATGCTAACGTGTTAAATCATACGGAAAGGTAAAAAAAATGAAACTACTCAAATTAAAATCAACGAACTTGGCGCACCGGGAGTTCAGCCCGTTAATCCACTATTGTGGAAAAGAACCACCAATAAAACCCACTTTATTCATAAATGAGCAATTACACAAGTACATTATTAAATCAAATAACAAAAAAAAACAATAAAAGGATTAAATATATAACGAAACACCATTAAATCTGGTTAAAGTGCGTACAAAATTATAACATTAAGAGAAAATGAGAAAATTGCACAGGTAATAAGGTAAATGAGAGGATCAAAGGAAAACAGACAGTGAATTTGAAATGTACCCAATTGTTTAGTAACAACTAAAGCACAAAATACATAAGTCACATTGTAATAAAGTACATACAAAGGAGAAATCAGTTCGCAGGCAAATAATGCAACTTCAACAAACTGAAATAAAAAGTCATTAAAACAAAGCCTTACAAGGGTACGTTATAAATAGATTACTAACATCGTGACCGATATATAAGTTTGAGTGCGTTAGAAACATACACACCTATACAACAAATAAAAACAATAAACGTAAAATTCGAGGTGTTTAATGGTCTGGATTGGGAGTGTGTACTAAGAGGCAATTGCCCTTTACAATTAATAACCCGCGGCATACTATACCCATTCACCAGCCACATTTTCACCATTATAAATATAGACAACAATTAACAATGCTAATTTGCACAAATACCAAAGGGAGGGGCCCTGTACTGTCCTTTTATTTTAGCAATTTCAGCTTAATGAGCCCGCGTACGAATAAGATACCTTTGCAGGACCATGTTTGGTATTTAATATGTTATCCAGACTGGTAAAACTATTTGCTGCGAGCTTTCAGTTATATAAATAAACATACACTAGAATAAATATTCCCTTAATTGATCACAGACACAAATCGTTAATAGACGCGGTTTAACCCCGAAAGAAAAGACAACATAATGTTGGCGAATTCAAAAGAAAAATGTACACACAAGAATTATTTTAAAGACAAACTGTTTACAATCAATCTGGCTCGATTGACAAGTTTACTGTAACTGCCTCCCCCCCCCCCACACGATCCAAACATAACCATATCTACTCCCGGAAAACCATCCCCGTCTTTTAAAGGTAATAAAAAAACAAGAAACACTAACTTATGTTGAAATAGTTTCATAGTAATTATTGCACATCTTAATTTTGAAAATATGCATTCGTCTGTAACAACCTTATATTTACGTGTCGAGTTTCCCAGTAACAAAGATATATCTTCATCGCGACCCGTCCCGTACTATGCAGGTTACTACACTTACTTTGTGTTCCTAAAAATTAGAAAATATTATTCACAAAATCATAATCTTCAAAACACACAATCTTAATTTTTTATGTGGAATGACATGTTTTTTTACGGAAAAACGTTGATTAAGTAATAAGGTAACTTTTTATAAAACAGGTCCTATACCTATCTTTCATAGTATTGAGTTATTTTAGTTTCTAAAACCTATTTTTACTTTCTCGTATTCGTAGCATTGTAATCGTCATCAAAAACCGACCTCGCGATTTAGATGGTTCTTAACGTTTTCAAGGTCCCCGAGTCTGAAAAAAGCATTCCTGGAAAAATGTCTGTGTGTGGGTGTGTGGGTGTGTAGGTGTATGGGTGTGTGGGTGCGTGGGTCTGTGGGTGTGTGGGTGTGTGCGTGGGTGGGTGGATGCCTGCGCGCGTATGCGCGTTTGGGCGCGTGCGCGTGTGTGCGTGTGGGCGTGTGCGTGTGCGCGCGTGTGCGTGTGTGCGTGTGTGCGCGGGCGCGTGTGCGCGAGGGCGCGTGCGCGTGTGATTATGTGCGCGCGTGCGCGTGTGCGCGTATGTGCGTATGTGCGTGTGTGTTCGTGTGCGCGTGTGGGCGTGTGTGTGTACGTGTGTGCGTGTGTACGTATGTGCGTGTGTGCGGTTGTGCATGTGCACGCGTGTGCGTGTGTGCGTGTGCTCGTGTGCGTGTGTGCGTGTGTGCATGTGTGCGTGTGTGCGTGTGTGCGTGTGTGCGTGTGTGCGTGTGTGCGTGTGTGTGTGCATGTGTGCGTGTGTGCGTGTGTACGTGTGTGCGTATGTGTGTACGTGTATGCGTGTGTGCGGTTGTGCACGTGCGCGCGTGTGCGTGTGTGCGTGTGTGCGTGTGTGCATGTGTGCGTGTGTGCTGTGTGCGTGTGTGCGTGTGTGCATGTGTGCTGTGTGCGTGTGTGCGTGTGTGTGCGTGTGTGCGTGTGTGGTGTGTGTGTGCGTGTGTGCGTGTGTGCGTGAGTGCGGCTGTGTGCGTGCGTGCGTGTGTGCGTGTGTGCGTGTGCGTGTGGTGTGTGCGTGTGTGCGTGTGTGCGTGTGCGTGTGTGCGTGTGTGCGTGTGTGCGTCCGTGCGTCCGTGCGTGTGTACGTGTGCGCGTGTGTGCGTGTGTGCTTTTGTGCGTGTGGGTGTGCGGTGTTCGGTGTGCGGTGTGCGGTGTGCGGTGTGCGTGTACGTGTGCGTATACGTGTGCGTGTGCGTGCGTGCATGCGAGCGTGCGTGCGTGCGTTTGTGTGTGTGTCTTTATGTAAGCACGATAACCCTCGTACGCTTTGAGCTAGACAATTGAAATTCGGCATTTCAAAATCGTAGATCTCTATCAAAGGTTGGGATCGATCCGGGGACCGGAAGTGGCACTTTACCTTAACACATTTGTGTCAAGCTTTAAATAAACTACTCCAAAATATCAACGTGTCTGTTTCAAATTTGGCAGATGTAAGTTATATTAGGCGTCACATCTATATATAACGTTTCATCAAAATCTGTTTACCGGAAGTGGCACTTTACCTTAATAGTTTCGTGACACTTCAAATAAACTACTCTAAAATATAAACGTATCTGTTTCGAATTTGGCACGGGTAAGTTATAGTAGGTGACACCCTTATATCTGATGTTTCAACAATATTAGTGTACCGGAAGTGGCACTTTACCTTAACCTATTTGTGTCACGCAAACAGATCTTGAAATATTCTATTGGTTTTAACGATCGCTTATGCGATTGAGCACAGACGTCTTGATTCTCATTTTCCATTATTTAAAAGTGTTTTAAGAGACACCTATTTTTATTTCACTCTACTATAATTGAGTTAGTATACGAGAAAGCCTAGGTAACCACAGTTCCGATTTTTTAAAATACACACCGCAATTTCAAAAATTTACATTAGTTGGCCATGGTAGTCATGTTTGACACTGACAGTTTAAGAATTCAATTTAAACAATATTTAAATACTAAAATGAAGCTTTCAAAAGAAGAATTGATACAAATGATTAATTGCATTGGCACATTCGACGGAAATTGTTTATTAGCGAGTAGAATTTACCTTCAAAAATGTCCAAATACAGAAAGACATCCAAATCTTTTGGCATGCAAGTCGTCGTGGAAAATCCGCAAGCTCCTTGCAAGCAAATCCACGGAACAACAATATCGGAAAATCAACGATAAATAAAATAACCCGCAAGCAAAAGTTTCATCTATACCACATCCAAGTAGTACAAGAATTAACGGATCAGGATTTTATAAATAGGAGGACATTAAATAAAATAGAGGAAAAACAGGACTTCTTTGATTACGTATTGTTTACTGACGAAGCTACCTTCCTCAAAAATGGATTTGTAAATCGCCATAATTCCCATTATTATAGTGATACAAATCCAAGATATGTGATGCCATTAGGCCATCATCATAGATGGACACTTGACGTATGGGCCGGTATTATTGGAACAAGAATTTTGGGATCCTATTTTATTGATCAAACAGTTAATGGTGAAACCTTTTTAAATTTTTTGGAAAACTATATACAAGATCACCTTGTAATTTTACCGCTTCAAGTTTTACGGCAACTGTGGGTTCAATTGGATGGAGCGCCTACCCAATTTAGTGGTAATCATATAAATTTGTAATTTCCAAATAAATGGATTTGCAGGAGAGGACCAATTTCTTGGATAGCTAGATCCTCGGATCTTACAAAACTTGATTTTTTTGTGGGGATTTGTAAAAAATCAAGTTTACCAAATACCGCCCACAACAAAGGAAAACATCAAAGAAAGAATAAGAAATGTTTTTCAAGGCATAAATAGAGATGCTTCAAAACGTAAGCAATTCTTTTTTTGAAATAATTCGTTTGTGTGAGGAACATTAGGGCAGACACATAGAACAATTTTTTTGTTATTTTATATTTTATGAATTTTACCTACATTGTTTTAAAAATATCTACCTTAAATTGTTTTTTGCATCTTTTGTTTACTTGTTATTAGTATTATTAGATAGAGTTAACGAAGTTTTATGCCAATAAACTTATTTTTCACATTTTTCAATATTGTTTAAATTGAATTTTTAAACTGTCAGTGTCAAATAAACATTTGTTTATTAATGTTTCCATGACAACCATTGCCAACTAATACAAATTTTTGAAATTGAGGTGTGTATTTTAAAAAATAGATTTAAAAAACTAGAATAACTCAATAACTGTGAAAGATAGGTATAGAACGTGTTTTATAAAAAAAGTTACCTTATTACTTAATCAACATGTCATTCCATTAAAAAAAATTGAGATTTTGTGTTATGAATATTATGATTTTGTAAATAGTTTTGTCAATACCTTGTATAATATTTTCAAATTTTTATAGGAACATAAAGTAAGTGTGTTTATGCACTAGTAACCTGCAAAATATTTTCCTTTAAGGATATCAAATAAAAAAAGAGAAAATCGTGACTTTTTAAAGAACATTAAATATCTAAAAAACTATTAATTTTGGGTGGTAATACACCTTAATAAAACCGGTTCAGAATTTCCTATTTAAAAAAATGAAGTTGCATGCTCACCAGTTCACCCTGTGTAAACGAAAATATTTTCTTTAAATGCGGATTTTATTCCTGAACAACTTTTGTGTTTAAACTTTATATATATATATATATATATATATATATATATATATATATATATATATATATGTATATGGATTATAAAAATTAAATTAGTTTTTATTTGAATTTTATGATTTAAATAAATATCGTAATATGATATAAATAAGGATCAAATGTATTAAAATATCGTTATATGTTTTATTACAACTTCAGCACGACGTGTTCTCATAACTCTATTCTAACAAAAACTATAATTTTTCTTTAAATAAATGGCCTCGGCTAGAATTCTCATGGGGATAGGGATCAAAATATTTTACTGTACAATTCATATAAACATAAGTAGAGTTCTTAATCAAAATAAATCTAATAGTGAATTTATACAAATATGGAATTTTTTTTTTATAATTTACTATTTTTAGCGAAACACCATGTATCAAATTAATTACATCACGCTGTGCGCATGCTATCTGAATTTGTGTTATATGTCCATGATTAAACCATATTAAAATTACCTTATTTTTGGTAAGTAAGCTTTCCTTTTTTTCTTTTTATAACAATAATTCAACATAAATGCAATACATGATTTTGTTATTTCCAGACCAGCATGTAAATTACTAATATCCTTTACACAAATGTACATAAATAATACACAATGCTTCTTTTAGCTGCTCTCAATTACGATGTTGATGTACCAACGTCCATATCGGTAGTAGTTTGAATTCCATACATTATTTGTTGCATCTCCGAAAAACCATCAGCGTACTGATTGTTTATATCCAAATCAGAAATTATTTTCCATTCCCATATTTGCTCCAATGAAGGAAGACCAACAACATTAACGATTATAATTGTGTTGCTTAAATAAATCGATCCTACAGTGGAAATTCTCCATCATCGGTATGTGGTTTGTATATTTTGTGAAACACTTTAATTTAAAGCACTATTAATTTAATTGTGAATTTGATAAAATTACTTATTATGTTTTAGGTTGCTTAACGAATTCTGTATTCTTGCACCGTATCAAAATTTTCACTCAATAATGCATGGTTATTTTGTATAAAATAATTTTAATTAACAAAATAAACGAGAACACAATATTAACGTTGACATAACGACCACTCGTCATTCCAAAACATATTACCGAAAACTTAAATTATAATAACAATAACTTATTTTCAAAAAAAGGAATGATTTGAATATCAATTGTTTGTCACCATGCAATTACGATTTTAAGAGGTTACACGAACCCAATTAGGATTTAACGCTTAACAGTAACAGATGAAACCATGTAAAGATATAAAAAAAAGTGTAAAGATTATCAAGATAAAGATTTGTTTTTTAACTTGCTTATATGGCTTCTGAAAATTTCTAAATTACCTAAGTGATATTGCCAATACAAACATAAGATTGCTTTAATTCTATTGGTTAAACAATTTTATGGAATTTGTAAAATCTTAATTTTACTCATAACTTTCTTATATATGTACCGATCTTAAAACTAAAAGCACTTCTGGATTCTACATATTTTTCATTAGGTACCTTTTGCTATACTTCCTTGCCTTTTTTACAAATTAAATATTTTATAAAATTTTTATGTAGAAAATTCACTATAACTAACTTAACCTACATTCCACAGAAAAACTAACAGAAATGGATTCTGTGGATCAAATTACATACGAATGTCACTGTCTCGATCACTTTTATGGTTTAATATAGAAAATGCTATCTTACATTTTTAATTGGAATATCCTAACCTGGTTTTTGTCAATTTTAATTTTAAATTACATAACATAACATAATATTTCTTTATAATAACTTTTAAAGTTTGTAAGCCCTGTGAATTCTCTTGAATTCGTCTCAGTTTCTTACCGTTTAACACGTATTTTAACTTCTTACGTTGATTCAGACAATTTTACCTTGATTTCTGTTTTAGGATAAAAGCATAATATTCTGCTGTCTGGAATACATACATATAAATGAATTTACATGTGCGCATAAGAAAACTACATATTATACAGCTCCGATGAAGCTCGGAAAGTAATTTACTGACAATGTTCAATGTTTAGCCATGGTCATACTTTTATATTTATGAAATTGGATTTGAATAGCTAACAACATGCCATATAATCACATTTGTACATGGTTTTATATATATTTTAATTTTAAGCAACCTGCGCTTAACATATTATGTTAAATTAATTCCATCGAACTCACTTTATGTGTATATAAATCTTTAACTTGAGCTAATATATGCTCTAAACAGTGATATATACCTTATTATGTACATGTATCACCTCAATATATATATATATATATATATATATATATATATATATATATATATATATATATATATATATATATACCGTGAGACACAGGAGACATGTACCACCTCGTAGCTTAGCTATTTAGAAACATGTTATTTTAAGATTAGATAGGCT
>JARFJB010000726.1:1992500-2052500 GCA_036346205.1 Vesta saturnalis
AGTTACATTAGAGGTGTTAAGTTTATGATCAGGATTAGGACATAATTTGTTGAATTAAAAAAATATTGTCTTTACTTTAAGTTCGTTTAATAAAATAATTATTTGTATGGGGTTCAATAAATTGTAATATTTCGATATGAAGTGCTCGATTTTTTATGTTTCGCCGCACCCCGCCGTCACGGCCAACTAACAACAAAACTTGAAAGCCGTATAGCCTATTTACAAGAAAAAATGTTAAATTGTAATTATTTCAATAACTACAATTTTTTGGAATATACATTCTTATACAAAGTCACCCTTATTTTTAATGCTAAATAAGATAGAATTAAAAAATAGGGGGTTTCCATTAAAAAAATGACTTTATAGGTTTTTTGAATCTACTTTTTATTGTTCATTTTTGATCACCCTGTATGAATGTATTACAAAAATATCAATACAGCCCATTAGAGTAGGTTCCCATTTCCAAGGAAACCAACCATAACTAATTGATAAAGGCTTCGTTTAGAAAAGATTTCCACCTATGTTTTGGCCTGCAAACATCATTTTTGACAAAAAATTTTAAATTTGTCAAAAACGGTTAGACTTAGGTATAGGACATTATACATAAAATGTGTCTAAAATTGTATGTAGAATCTAAATATGTAATAATATATAGGGTTTTCTATTTAAAAAAAAAATTAAAATTACTTCTAGGCTTTTATGATCTACCCTGTATAATTAAAAATATTTTTGGAATATGCACCAGAAACACGGTCTGTATACTACTACGGTTGCCCCATAACCCGGCTTGTAGGCGTTACGTTACAAGTGAGCAGGGGGAAAGCCCACGGTCTGTATACTAAGTGTATACAGACCGTGCACCAGAACATATCTTACAACTTTTGTATTTAATTTTTTTTATATCTCTTTAAATAAAGGAGATATGAGACTTTGTCACACTAATGCGCCACCCTGTATGTACTTTTTGCCGTTATGATGCTGTTTTTAGATGTGTGGTTTTTTGATTCCCTAAATATTATTATTATAACTGTTCCCTATGTATAATAACGCATTCAATTACTGAAACCTTAACCTCAGTACTACATTAAATTATTTTAATCCCAGTTATTATAAAGCTATATGTCTGGTGGAATTTGACACAGTTTAAATTTTCTAATATGTATTGTATAATTTTGAAACGTGATAATGACTTCGTATTAGTTAGCAGATATCATAAAGCGTTATTTACACTGATAACGCGAAGGTTTTAAATCGTTAGGGTATATTTAAACTTGACTTGTGAATAAAGGGTAATAGTACCATTGATAATAATAAATTAATAAATTAAACAGTGAGTATTCCTGCAATGGTTCATTATACCGCTTAAATTCAATAATTCATATTCGCATAACTAGATGGCAATTTCGCATTTTGTGTTACAATATTTTTCGAAAACGTGTATAATCATTTCCATCATGTTATTTTCTAGTAAAATAAAAGAATGTTTATGTGAAAAATTTCGGTAATTAGTTAATAACTAAACTGGAGCTAATAACGTATCAAGTACAAAATGTTCTATACGATAAACCTTTTATAACATTTTCATTACATAGTCAACTTGTACATATGGAATATAATATTTTTACCTCGCAGATGTACGATTTTGCAATCTCCACTCTTAATCATTCTTGTCGTAATAGCATTTTAATCATGATTGATGAAAGGACATTGTGAAAACCTTAATAACCCGTTGTGTCTCATTTTGGTTTTCAATTTGTGGCCATATTGCTTGCTTCTGTTTTATTTTCTTTGGATGTATACATTTTTACACGCAACCTAAATAATTATTAACATGTAATGTTATTTTTCTTACAAATTGTATAGATATACTCATTTGTGTGAAACATTTACAATAAATCATGGATTTATTCAATAAACGAAATTTATGAGAATTACATGTTTAAAATAATAAACAGTATAAATGATTGATACTTCTGCGGTTCCCTAAACTAATCACAATACAAAAAGTCGAAAATTCCTAGCCTTGGCTCTTTGTAATCTCATGCATACTAATGTTTTGCTAGCAATTGAAACTTGTATTTTCTGAGTTATTGTGATCATAAGAAAAATGTTATACAGTGTGTTATTTTGAAAAGTCGTAATAGAAATATTTTGGCAAATAGTTTAGACAATAAGTTATGATTGGAAACTAATGTACCTACTATAGATATAAAGAAATTAAGCAGTACTAATTTGGATTAGGTTAGCTCAACCCCCATCACATTAACTTATAAACCTTAAAACGCATAACCCTCTTTGCGATACTTCAAATTAAAGGCCTCTTTAAACTTTGTGTGCCTTGTAGGAACAAATTAAACGTCTAATTATTGTTTCACGATGGTGGAGTTAGAAGTACTGACAACTGTACCCCGAATTTAGTGGGTGATAGTGTACAAAATGTACGTGTATACTTATTTAAAGTTTTAGTTCACAAAATGACGTTTAATTGTGCATCCTACAAAATAAAGCTGGGTTTGTTGATGTTCAATGAAAAAATTATACTATACAAGTTGACGTGAAAAGTATTTTAGTTAGCTTCAGATCCGTATCATTGCGCGAACTAGTTTTTAATTGATGCCTTTTATACACTTTTTAACCAAATTAGTAACTCTAAGGGAAATGTGATTATACTTGGTGACTTGAACCTAAACTTTAATAGTTGCGATAGAGATTTCTTAAGTTTTAAGGATCTTGTGACTTTATAAAATTGTAACGACCTTGAAATCCTTATAATAGATTGTCCTATTCTAGTAAATAATTTCCATCAAAACGTATTTCCTATTTCTTTGTGCAACTGTAATCAGATTGTAAATAAATGTTATCAGTTTCACACTCCTTTCCCACTCCGTTCAAGTCTCCCTATAAATATCTGACTGTCCTCATTCCAATTATTATTATTCTCGTTTCCGCTATATTTAGTTCTTTTAAATATAGTATTCTGAGTGATTTACCTGTACGATTAATAATTATTAAATTCTCTGTTCCACCTTGTCCTAAAGTACCTGATATGCTGATTTATTAGTCCTTACACTTTCCCATACAGTTAATAAAATTTTACAAATCAACTTGATTGTGGCCAGGAAGTCACTCTTTACACGATCTTCTCGGAGTATAGAAGAATTACTGAAGGACGTCATCGTTATCGACGGTGGTCACGCCCTAAATAAATAATAATTCACCCCAAAGACATACGCTCCTTTTTTCTTGAGTTAATAGTGATCTGGAAGTCATTCCTAACACGATCCTCTCGGATTTCGTACCACGAGGGGTGTGTGAGTAAAACACTGAGAGATTACTGTCATTCACGGTGGTCACGGCCCAGAAAAGGTAATAACCGCTCGACGAGTACTATAATACAGTTCCTTTCTCTAATTAATATAGAACGGACAGTCGTGAGGGGAGTGTTAGGAATTATTTCGTGCTATTATTATCATTGACGGTATCAAAGGCCCCGAAAAGATAATAGTTTTACGAATAAGATTGATCTTCGTCCAAATTACCTGTTGTCCAGTCCTGACATACGCCTCCACCTCGGAATTCCAGTAAGTCCACCATCCCCAGCCACACAAACCACGTTTCGCGAATCACCCAGAATCCTTCCCCCCACATAAAATTCACCAGCCCTCACTTTAAACCAAAACCCACCATCCTCACCATCAACGCCGGTAATTGACCGCGTACCCAGGCATCCGTCTACACACACATACCACCTCATTTTAATTACAACCGCCTCAAAACATAATATTCACATATTTGCACATCTCATTCCTTACAATTTCATTATTTACAAACTACCATTCATTTATCATAAATTTCCGTTCTTCCACCATACATTTTCGACAATCACCCGGTACTTATATGATGATAATTTCCACAACTTTGCTATAAAATTTGTTTTATATTAAAACGAAATCCACCAGCTCACGTAATTAACCAAATAAATACACAAGGTCACGTTCACGTTTCATTGAATACATTTTAGTACAAAGCTTTATTGTACGATTTTCATTTTTAGTAATCGTTCATTACATTCAAATTACCGCCAATTACCAAACTCCTTCTTTAATTATTTAAGTTAACACTTGCTAGTCTGATTACAAGATAATGTACGACAAAATTACTCACCTTCATAATATGTCCTCCGGAAATTCCACAATTATAGTTTGACCCGTCCATTAACATCACACAATGGTCTTGTTTACCACACACACAAATTAATCGAATTTTTTTCATTTTCACTTCCAAAACAAAGATTCTTCTTTTCTGTCATAAAACACAAGTGAGATCTTAATATTTGCAGTTAACGACGCCAGTCAATAGGTCCCGAAGCCACCAAAATCGACACCGAACCACGGACGACCTCAGACGCTGGTCTCTTATCATTTCTCCACCTGAATAAATTAAATTCTATAAAATCTTTACTGAAGGCATGATACAATCTTGACACATTGATCATTGTTATTCTATTTAGGAAAATATAATTATATCTTGCTTTATGTTCTACAACGCGGAATCAATTGTAAATAAATTGTTAAAACTGATTTGCTTAAATCTTACTATAATAGGCAACTATGCTTACGCACAAGTAGTGAGAGCTAGTGGATAACCTGAGATCTCAAAGACAAATAATTAAAAATATGAATTGCATAAATAAATGATTGTACAAAATGAAAGGAGCCTTGTGGTTTTTAAATGAATACTATATTATATTCCCAAACAATGCCTTAAAGCTGTATATAAAAAAGTTGAAAAAAAATTATGACTGACATTTTAAACACGAAATGCATGTATTATCAGTCACTTATAGAAATTTCAAGTAATCAGTCAAAAACTTACAGTAACACTATAAATCAAAATCGAAGGAGTAAAAAATCGGATACTAATATGGTCCTGAAGTCGAATGAACTAAATAATGTATTTGTAAGTGTAACAAGAGACGTAATAAAATAACTCTATCAGCTGAGGTTTGATGATTATCTTGATAAAGGCAAATGTTACGCTACCTTTACTTTTAAAGAGATCTCTTTTAATTATAATAAAATACTTATCTTTTTTGGGATTTTTAATGGTGTATTTAAATTATACAATCTAAACGTTTCGATAACACTTACAGTTATCTTCGTCAGCAGTAATATTTGTAAGAATTGTTAAAGATGTTGTAAACAATTTTGTCAAAGTTGAAAAATTAAAACATAAACATCAGCCTGCTATTAATACAACAGTTTGAGAAACGAAAAGAGCCAACTCTAAAAATTAAATTTCAAATTTTAGTAAAGAATAACTAGAGGTCATTAAAAATTAAATATTGTTAAACTGCCTTAAAGATGACAAACCAGAACACTCTCTACGACGAAAGCTAACACTGGAATTTTTCAGCCAAAAACACATTTAATAAAATTTAATCGAGTTATGATGTAAGTGTAAAGTTGTGAAAAACTTCAATTTGAAAATGATAAAAGCATTCACAAATCCAAACATCACATCAAATAAAATAACCTAGTTAAATCTAACAAAGGGATATCTTTATCAATAATTGGAAGTGTTATTAACAATGAAAAGCACAATGTAAAACGTTTTTTGTAATTTTTTATTTTAATTTAATTTCAACTACTTATGTTAAATTATAGTGCTGTGGTAATTTAACATATAATTGGTAAAGCATTTACTTCAAGGTCTAGGAAAAACACAGCAAAAAACCTAGACATACCAAAAGCTAAAATTAAAATCAAAATTAAGACGTATCATTATGCTTTTTTTTAATTATAAGATGCCAAAACCTATTTAAACGGAGATTTTCTTCTTGTCTATTAAAATTACTCGGGTGTTTATATATTTCAATAGCTTCACGTTGCAAACGAACATAATAATGGGTTTGTCTTGACAATATTTCCATATTGTCAAATTGAATGTCATGATTTAGATTATTCAGGGCATGGTCAGCCACAACAGACCTTTCTGGTTGACCTAATCTACAAAATCTCATATGTTCTTTGCGTCTTGTATCAAAGCTACGTTTTGTGGTTCCGATGTAGTTCCACATGAACAAGATAACTTATACACTTCAGAAGATGATAAAGGGTTTGACGCATCTTTAGGTGATCTTAAATGCTCTTTAATTTTTCTTGTAGGTTTAAAAATAGTCCTAATGCCATATTTAATTAGGATTTTTTCAATTTCAAGAAAAACAGTACCAACGTTAAGAACTGGTTTTTCTTTAAGGTTACGCCTAGAAGGTGTAATAACATTATTAATATCTGTAAGTGAATATCCATTATCTTGTAAGGATTTTCTTAAATATTTATATTCATCATTCAAAAATTCAGGGTCACAAATTCGTTTTGCTCGATCTACTAAAGATTTAATTACACTAATTTTTTGACGTGGATGGTGGTTGGATCATTTGTGAAGGTATCTATCAGTGTGTGTCGGCTTTCTGTAAACCTTAAAAGATAGTGAATTATTATTTTTAGATATTAATATGTCAAGAAATGGTAAACTTCCATTAGTTTCTTTTTCCATGGTAAATTGAATACTAGGATGTATACCATTTATAAAAACCAAAAACTCATGCAGTGCTCCTTCTCCATGTTTCCAAATAACAAATGTGTCATCTACATATCTATACCAAACTGAAGGTTGTTTAGGTGTATTTTGTAACGCTAAGAAAAAACATATTATATATACAAGGCTCCCTTATACAGGTCTTCATAGCCTACAAATACGTCGTATCTTCAAACAGCACATTAAAAAATATCTTCCGAAAGTTGAATTACGTATTGCCTTTACAACCATTGAACGCATCGGTTCTCTTTTTCGAGTCAAAGACGCAATCCCAAATGACATATCTTCGAACATCATTTATAAATTTAAATGTAGTAGCTGTAATGCTACTTACGTCGGTAAAACCCGTCGTCACTTTGCTGTTCGTAGATGTGAACACTTGGGTATTACTCCTCGACTTGGTAAGCGTTCTCTAACAATACCTGATTCCGCTATCTTTAAACATAAGATTGAGGAAAACCACAACATCACACATGATGACTTTACAATCTTGGACAAAGCCAGTAATTTATCAGATCTGGACATAAAGGAGTCTCTGTATATATATAAATACAAACCACCTTAAATGTACAACATGACATGCCAAATTTAAGGTTGCTTTGACAACTTTGACGTTGAAGTAAACTTTAAATTTGTAATGTCATGTTATTAATATAAGTACATTATAAAATGTAATTAGCTTTATAGCATGATGTACTCTTTGAAAATGGTATAAGTAAATACCGAAACGTTAAAATGATTTTAAATTTCGTTTTCCATTTTATTATTTTAATCAAGTTTAAAGGCAAGTTCTTATCCAGTTAACATAAGTAGTTGAAATTAAATTAAAATTAAAAATTACAAAAAACGTTTTACATTGTGCTTTTCATTGTTAATAACACTTCCAATTATTGATAAAGATATCTCTTTGTTAGATTTAACTAGGATATTTTATTTGATGTGATGTTTGTATTTGTGAATGCTTTTATCATTTTCAAATTGAAGTTTTTCACAACTTTACACTTACATCATAACTCGATTAAATTTTATTAAATGTGTTTTTGGCTGACAAATTCCATTGTTAGGTTTCGTCGTAGAGAGTGTTCTGGTTTGTCATCTTTAAGGCAGTTTAACAATATTTAATTTTTAATGACCTCTAGTTATTCTTTACTAAAATTTGAAATTTAATTTTTAGAGTTGGCTCTTTTCGTTTCTCAAACTGTTGTATTAATAGCAGGCTGATGTTTATGTTTTAATTTTTCAACTTTGACAAAATTGTTTACAACATCTTTAACAATTCTTACAAATATTACTGCTGACGAAGATAACTGTAAGTGTTATCGAAACGTTTAGATTGTATAATTTAAATACACCATTAAAAATCCCAAAAAAAGATAAGTATTTTATTATGAGTGTTAATTGTGAAAGTTTACTTTTTTAATTATGTTCGAAATGTAATTAAACAAAATAAACAAAGTGCCAATCATTCCGATTTTATGGTACCTCTAATGAAAGTGATAAAAAATAGCATTATCATCCCGGTCACAGATACAATACTGAATTAAAGCCAGTGTTTATCGTGATGTGCTAACAGTATCAAAAATTATACTTATTCATAAAGGTGGAGACCAAAATTAATTTTACGCCGATTGCATTGAGACCGATCCTCTCTAAAATTTATGAGCTGATTCTACAACAACAAATTTGTCTACACCTAGAAACCCATAATTTATTATCCGAAAATCAATATGATTTTTGGTTTAAAAAATACAAGTAACCCTATCATCCACATATTGCAATTTGTATTCGGTAAAATGAAAAAAATAAATTAGTAAATTTAACCTGTTGTGACCGCAAAGCGTTCGATTGCGTTTGTCATCATACTATTATATCTAAACTGTATTATTATAATGTTGATTTAAGTAGTTAAGTACTGATACATTGCTATCTCCTTAATAGGGAGCAATATACTATCGTAAATTCTACACCATCTAGCACAGTGTTAATAAACCAAGGTGTACCGGAAGACTCGGTGCTAGCTCCAACCTTATTCTTATTGTTTATAAACAACTTAGATGCAAGTGTGAAAAACGCTGAAGCTGCGCTTTCTGCGAATCACATATCCTTATTAAGGTCAGGTAACAATGTAGAGGTAATATTAAGTAACAAAGACAAGTAGATGATGAAGCAAAGTTTTGGTTCTCTGCAAATGAGTCTATGTTACTCGGCAGTATGGTAATATAGTAGCTCTCAGGCGTTCTACCCGGCATCGTGGTTACGATGCTGATAGAGGCTGTCAAAGTGTCAAATGTTCTTGTTTAAAACGCTCAAGCGATTTTTAATCTTCACGATACCGAACGCAGGACAGCGTTCAATCATAACATGTGTTTCAGTTACAACATGAAATACAAATATTCCTGGAATAAGTACAAGAGGACATCGATTAGTACTAGACTATATAATATCGAACAGGCCCATACAGCCAACACAAATATTAGACATGAGAACACCAAACTCAGCAAACGTAGGAAGCGATCACAGAAAGCTTAGGATAAAATAGTACTCGAACACTATATAAACAAGGATGGCCAATACTACACAAAACCGTAAAATAGAAGAAAACGATACCATAGAATAAGCCTGGAACAAAATAAAAAAGAACATACAAGCAACAGAAGAGGCGTGTGGAAAAATGAAAGTTCACTCAAATAAAAAAAATACCAGAACACCTTAGTTCGCGCCGGAATAAGATACTTAGCGAAGAAAAGAAGAAAGCCCCCCTACATTATAAAGCAACAAATGTACACAATAGTATAGAGAAGTACGAAACAGAAACAATATGTGAATGAGGCAGATTAAAGAAGCACAACGGGAGAGCTTCACAAAAAAATAAAGGACATGATCTGACATGAGCACAAGTGTGGAAAGTAATTAGGAATCGAAAAGCTGCAGTAACATAATTATTCAGAAATAACAAGATTATAAAGTACCAATTGACTGTGTACTTCCGCAATTCCCTTGGAGCAACAACAACACCAACACCCAATAACAACAACTACATAGCACAATAAAAAATTGAAATATCCCGTGGAGAAATAAAAAAATCTATAAAAACCTTAAAAAATAGAAAAGCCACTAGGATAGACGAAATAACGAGTGAACAAGTCATACATGGACGCGAGTCACTGACAAATGAATTATATCTGATCTTTCAAAAAATTCCTACAAAATAAATAATATCAGATGAATGAAACACAAGCATATAATACCAATGTTTAAGAGGGGAGACAAAGCCTGGCACGAGAATTATAGAGAAATTACTTTGCTATCCTTAGTCCTAAAACTCTTAACAACGATACACCTGCTGCAAATAAATACATACATCAATATAAAAGAAGAACAATTTGGATAGTTAGGACAAACAGGTCAACAACGGATGCAATTTTCACATTATGGCAAGTATGCGAAAAATCAATAGAATATAATAAACCTGTATATATCTGTTTTGTTGATCTGTGCAAAGCATTCGATAGAACAAGGATAAGTGATGTGATATCCATTATACAACAGAAACAAATACCAGAACCGATCACGGTTCGAATAAAAAATATGTATGATAACACAACAGCTACCATAAAACTAGCAAATGAACACAAGACGAAATCCCAGTAACTACATACATAAGACTCCAATTTGTGAAGAGTGCAAAAGAATGGAACACGTTGGTATTAAAAGACAAAACTAAATGTACGACAATAGCAAAAGAACCCATAAGGTGCAAACCAGAAATAGAAGGGACTATTATCGAGAAGGTAATGAGATACAACTATTTAGGGGTACAAAAATCCTTTGAAAGAATGACACATACACAGACGCAGACGCGGACGCACACGCACACGCACACGCACACGCACACGCACACGCACACGCACACGCACACGCACACGCACACCCACACCCACACCCACACCCACACCCACACCCACACACAGACACAGTCATTAAAAGTCAGTTGTCATTTTCTATTCAGCTAATATAATTATTTTAGTTTATATAACAAGTTTCATTTTTAATTTATTTTTGATACGAGAAATCGTTTTATAAATATGGTGGAAGACTTAGAAGTAATAGTTGAGAACATTTTTGAAACTTTAGTCGAAATTACAGAAAAGAGTGGGAACCTAAAAAGTTCATATCGTCAGAGCATATTACAATCAGTATGTAACTTAAGAAAGGTATTTGGTAATGTTAAAAGTGAATTGGAATCAAAAGGTAACAAAATTATTGATTTGGAGAATATAGAAAATTTAAATTTGAAAATTAATGACAACCTTGTCAATATTATTCATACACCTATAATGGATAGAAATATTTTAACCGAAGGTAGGGAAATGGAGCAAAACCTCTATTCTAGTTCAAGCAAGCTATATTCAAGTGTGGTGAAACAAAATTTAGATATTGTAAACTATTCAAAATTTAAATTATTTGTTATACCAAAAAATAGTCAAAATACTGATATAATGAAAACTATTATAAAAAGGAACATCAATCCGATTGATATCAAAGTTGGTATCAGTACATTTAAATCTGTTAAAAATGGCAAACTTATGATAGAGTCGCACAATGAAAATGACATAAAGATAATGAAGGATTCCATAAATCAATTTTGTTTTGCTGATCTCGAAGCCTACACAATCAGCAAAAGAAAACCAAGACTAATCACATTTAACATACCAGAAGAAATTATACTGGAAAATGCTAATTACATCATTACTAATCAAAATGAAGAATTAAAGTTACAAATTAATGATGTTGTTCCTAAGTTCATTTTTAAAAATAAATTTAATAATTCCAGAAATTTAATAATTGAAGTCAGTCCAGAAATAAGAAGAATTTTAAAAGATAGAAAACTTAAAATGGTGTGGAATATATGTAATTTAGACGATTATGTTTTAGTTAAAAGATGTTACAAGTGCAGCAAGTTCAATCACATAGCCAAAGACTGTAAAGGAAGTTTAACGTGCCCGCTTTGCACAGGTTGTCATAAGGTAACAGACTGCAAAGAACAATTTTTTAAGTGTGTTAATTGCATTAATCTTAATAAGTATAGTAGTAATATTAGTGTTAATGAACTTCATTCATCACTCGATAAAGCGCGCCCTTGCTATAAAAAAATTATGAATAAGTATAAACAAAATATTAATTATTAATAATAGATTTTCTATGAAACAATGTAAAAAACTTGTAGAAAATAAGGATACCAGGGCAACCCCTGGACAAGAAAATGATATAATCAAATGCTTACAAATTAATCTACAGCATGCAAAATCAGCAACTAACAATTTAGTAAGTATTATTGATGAAAACAATATAGATATTACATTTATACAAGAACCATATAATTTTAATAACAAGATCACGAACATACCAGGTGATTATACAATCCACAGTTTCGGTAATATGAAAAAAGAGCTGCTATAATTATAAATGGTAAACGTCTACAATCGTTATTAATAACCCAATTGTCAAACGAAGATTGTGTAGTTGTACAATTATATTATAATAATTGGAGTATTTATATTGCTAGTATGTATTTTGATATTAATATTGACATTGAAGTTAATTTACAAAAGATTAAAAGTATAATGAAAGTGATATCAGGTAAAGGATTTCTTTTTGCAGCTGATACTAATGCAAGATCGAAAACTTGGTATGATAAATTAACTAACAATAGAGGCAAAAAATGGAAGAATTCATAATAACTGAAGAATTATTTATCATAAATGAAGATACACATGTTCCAACATTTCAAACATGCAGAGGTATGAGTTTTATAGACTTAACTGTAACCAACAAAATTACAGTCAGACAAATAGAAAACTGGACCAATGATTATGAAGAAAGCTGTTCTGATCATACACTTATATCATATAATTTAAACTTAAATAACAAATGTAACATACAAAATTACCAGAAAACTAGGAAAAGATATATAATCAGAACAGAAGCGTGGGAAAGGTTTGATAAAAATATAATAGAAGAAATATGCTAAAGATTTCTTCTCAATAGTTATAACATGGAAAAAGAAAAGATAGACCAAAAGTTAGAAAAAACGGTTACAAAAACTGATAACATAAAGTATACTATACATTTATATGAAAAAGCATTGGAAGAGGCTTGTAGAAATTCGTTCATATTAACCAAAAATAAAATAAACAGAAGCAAAAACAGATCAGTACCATGGTGGACTAATGAACTTACTGTAATGAGACAATTGCATTAGTGTAAGCAGATACCTTTTCGCCGTTCATGTCGGTTGTGTAAAATGTTCTATATTTGTAGAGTTTGTATTAATTGCTACAATTAACAATAATGCCTGCTTCAGTTCTGCACACTTCTGACCACAGTGGTGCTTCAGGATCACAAGAAATTTCGGTATCTAAAGATAATGCAAATGTTAAAACTACAAGATCGTTTTCAAATGTTGTTTCAAGTTCTGCTTTCCCCAAAAAAGAACAAGCGATAATTTTTTCATCAGTGGAAGGTCTTTCGGTTAAAGATTAGCAACGGGAAAAATGATTGGACCAAAGAACGTTTTATTTGCTTCCAGGATGAGTAATAATAGAATTTGTACTTATTTGTCATCTAAAGACCTTGTTTCCAAATTTACTGATATGGAAGGCGGAGTTAATATTAACGACATATTTATCCCTGCTATAAAACTAATACTACCAGCTAAACGTATAATTTTATCAAACGTTTCACCCATAATTCCTCATTACCTAATAGAGGACGAGTTAGAAAAGAATAACTTACGATTGGTGTCTCCAATATCATTTATTGGAGCTGGAATTGGGTTAGAGGAATATAGTCATGTTTACAGCTTCCGTAGACAAGTTTTTATAGGTACTGACTCTGAAGAATGCACTGATTTTCCACCATCAGTTGTTATAGATTTTGAAAATGAAGAATATAGAATTTTTCTCTCTGATGAGGAAATCAGGTGTTTCAAATGCAAGGAATTTGGCCATACAGCATCTAAATGTACCCACTCTGATTCTGAAGACCCAGTTCCTATGATATCTAACAAGAGGAACCATCCCACTACTGGTTCTGTTAGAGTAGCAGAAGACTCGTATACCAGTGTTAATGAAAATGGAGAAACGTTGGTAGTTGACGAATCAACATTTGTAGAGCCGCAAACATCTCACATGGAGAAATCAGTAAATAAGAAGAGGAAACTATCACAACCAATTGAAACTGAAAACTATGACGACATCTTGCCATTATGGTCGAATGAAAACGATAATTCCTTAGATTTTGTAAATTTTACAGATATTTTGATAAACGTTAAAGGATGTAGTAATGCCTTAGAAACAGCAAGACTCTATACAGATGATATAAATAGTCTTATGAAATTATTAAAAAGAGCAGCATCTTGTTTCTCTCAAAGAGCAACTAAGGAAAGATACAAACGTTTGGTTAATTATCTAAAGAGAAATCTTGCAATAGAAGGTTCACCAACTTCGCTTCCTGAATCACTAAGAGGTTCATCGCTTGATCGTTCATCTTCGGTAGACAGCTTCGATGGTAACACACAATTTCAATAAACACAAAAAATGATGGCAAGTTTTACTATAAACGCTAAAAGTCTACGAACGATATTTCAATGGAACCATCTCCTAACTTTTCTTAGTTTTAATAACCCCGATATACTGCTTGTTCAAGAAACAAACATAACACATGTTCCTTCTACAGGAGGTTACAGTGATTAAATTTATTTCGTTAATCCACGCACATCGGACTACAGTGGTACCTTAATTGCACTTAAAAGAAATACAAATTTAAAAGTGATTAAACATAATGTTTTGGTTGAGTCGTACCTTCATCAAATAGATGTGTCACTCAATGATTCAGTTTGCAGCCTTTTAAATATTTACATACATCACAATTTATCGAAGGCGAAAGACATTCTTACTAAATTAAGTATCTTTTTACAATCCTCAAACAGCAGTCAGTACATAATTACAGGAGGCGATTTTAACTGTACCCTTAATCCCCAAACTGACAGAAAAGGATCTATAGAACGATACCCTGATCTATCAAATTATCTGAGAAAAATGATTTGTGAGAAGAATTTTCAGGATTGTTGGACTTTTTTAAACAGAGGTAAAGAAGGGTATACTCTTCATACTCAAAATAACACTGCATCTAGACTAGACAGAATATATTGCTCCAATAACTTGTGTACACAATTACGAGCGGCTAAGCTACACACTTCTTTTTCTGATCATCTGTCCCTCTGCGTTTCTATTAAAAGCCGGAAGATTAAATTTTCAACCCCTTATTGGAAATTCAATAACATGTTGTTACAAAATAAACCATTCACCGAGGTAATGAAAACCTTTATACAAAATGAAATTCAGTGTATAAATCTAGAAAAGATTTTAAGTGAATGGGAAAAAATTAAAAGTGAAGATAAAAGATGTGGTAATATTACATCAACGACAATCTAAACAAAAACGCCACCTGGAATTACGTATTATAGAGAGTAAGTTACAAAAAGATGTTATCTTTAATAATTCAACTCCATTTCCAACTGTGAGATTAATCGATCAGGCAAGAGATGCCTATCGTAGAACGTCTGAGCAACGGCTATTAGCCACTAAACGTGATATTCTTATAAATCAAGATCGTCCAACATTAATATCACATATTGAGCATCCATTTAAACCTCTTTCTAGTTTAAACCACAACAATAAGACAGTTGAAGATTTACCTTCTCTCTCGTCTATAGTCGTTAATCATTTCAGGGAAAAATATAAAGTCGAACCTGTAAAACTAAACACAAATTGCATCTTGTATGATAATCTATCGAAATTATCCAATGTTGAACAAAAATCATTAGAACAACAAATAACGCTGGATGAACTAACTAACGCTCTGCACTCATTGAATAGAAAAAGCGCTCCTGGTCTAGATGGGTTAACTGCAGATTTTTATATCTATTTCTGGGAATGTTTAAAAGATCCATTTTATAAAATGATAATCTCAGCCATCGATTACATGCACTTATAAGTAAGTCTGTAATTACCCTTTTACCTAAGAAAGGAGATAGATTAAATTTGGAAAATTGGCGACCAGTATCACTTTTAACAACAGATTATAAAATATTAGCTAAAACTATATCTAATGTCTAACGTCATCAACAGAGTTACCGCCCCAGATCAAAGCTACTCCGTGCCATATAGATCAATGTATGACTCCCTTCATCTCCACAGAGAGTTAATTCACTTTACCAACAAACATAACATCCCTCTGGCTATAGTAAATTTAGATCAAAAGTCAGCATTTGACAGCATTCGACACAACTACTTATGGCATGTTTTAAAAAAAATGAATTTTAGTGATTATTTCATAAATTGTGTAAAATTGTTGTATAAAAACGGAAAAGCGCATATTAGACTTGGGCCAATTCTTACAAAAGCAATCGATTTTCAAAGAGGAATTAGACAAGGGTGCCCTTTATCCGGCCCTCTATTTTCAATTGCTATTGAACCCTTACTGTCCTTATCAAGCTTTAGACTTCGAGGGTTCCTTATTAACGCTAATCCGGAATCCTTAGATATAAAAGTAAGTGCGTATGCAGACGATGTCTCGATGTTTGTGTCCAATGAAGAAGATTTTGTACGGATACAAAATACTTATGAGTTATACAGCAAAGAATCAGGTTCAGAACTCAACCACGACAAATGTAAAGGTTTTTGGGTCGGTAAATGGAAGGACAGAGACGATTCACCCTTAAATTTCCGCTGGTCGTCGGAAAGTGTAAAAGTGTTAGGTATTAATTTTTTTAATAACAGTTCCTCAGATTCAAACAAAACATATGAACTCGTGGACAATGCTCTGACGAACAACCTCGCAAAGTGGGAAAGCAGATCATCATCACTATCTGTATTAGGAAAGAAAAAAGTTATAAACCAGTTTATAATACCGAAACTGTTGCACATTTTACAAGTTACAAATATATCCATGCAACAACAAAGCGCGTTATAACAGAAAATAGTTAATTTTGTGTGGAATGGGAAACATTGGGTATCAAACATTGATCTATGCTTACCATTGAACCAAGGAGGTATCGGTCTTAGTCATCTTCCTTCCAAAATCAGAGCGATGAGAATATGGACTGCTCAAAAGCTTTCTGCTGGACCAGAAAAACATAGTTGGAAATTAATAATTGAAGAATCTTTAAAACGCTCAGACCCATGTGGCTACACTTGGCAATGGTTTTTCCTTCGAAATAGAGTTCCTTCCAAGCCATTGGTATCACCTTTTATAGCCGACCTTATTAAAGTTTTGCAAAATACAAAAATAAGAATGGACAATGTTGATCCTTCTAGCATCCCCACATTTCCATCAACTTTATCACCACATACCGTACCACCAGTTCTTTCATCACGATGGACAGATTACGGGTTCAATATTGTAGGAGATTTTAGACCAAACGGCGCATGGTTAACTAACAGAGCTATGTTACTTCGAATTAAACATGCCCATAAAACTATAAAAGATGCGTTATTACTCCATTACAAAAGAATAGTACACTCATTCGACGTTCTGTACCAAAATTTTTCAACATCATTACCTAAAAATAAATTTACCTTCAATATACCAGGAAACGGTGTTATAACACTTAAAAAAAACTCAAGAAAAAAACTACAAACTGCAAACGAACCAACAAATCACTGTACACTGGTTAGATTTCAAAACATATTGGAATTCATATTTCAATCCAATTACACCTGGTTTTATTGGAGAAATATCGTGGAGATTTGCTAAAAACAGATTTGCCGATTGTATATTCCTTTTCAATGCCAGCCTCAGAAACACGCCAAGCTGCCAGTTTTGTGATGCAACGGATACAGACTCGTGGCACATGATCTTAAATTGCCAGCACGTAAATCAATTGTGCCTAGTAATTACGTCTTTAATTAACGATATCCTCACAACGAGTTGGTCTCCAAGGATATCAATTGTTTGTGGAATAAGAGCAAACAACAATTCCGCCAATCTTTCAAATTTTCTAATAAATCTTGCAAAGTTCGTTATTCACCACCACACGTTAAATGCCATCAAAAGCAACACGCCTGCTCCACCCTTTAAAGAAATTTGCATAAAGTCTTTGAAAAATAAAATTTTTCAGTTCTATTCTTGGCACTTGGGAAAAGATTCGATTGGACAGTTTCAAGCGCAGTGGTGTATTAATGAAGTAGTATGCTACATAGACCAAAGCAATCAACTTAAGTGGGGGACATTGTTAATATAATTAAGATATTTTGTTCTCATGCAACTTGTACATATGTATACAGAGAATGTATACACACACGCACACGCGCACACGCGCACGCACGCACGCACGCAAGCACGCACGCACGCGAGCACGCACGCACGCAAGTACGCACGCACGCAATCACGCACGCACGCACGCACGCAGGCACGCCCGCCCGCCAGACACGGACACGGACACGGACACGTACGCGGACGCGGACGCGGACACGGACGCGGACACGGACACGGACACGGACACGGACACGGACACGGACACGGACACGGACACGGACACGGACACGGACACGGACACGGACACGGACACGGACACGGACACAGGACACGGACACGGACACGGACACGGACACGGACACGGACACGGACACGGACACGGACACGGACACGGACACGGACACGGACACGGACACGGACACGGACACGGACACGGACACGGACACGGACACGGACACGGACACGGACACGGACACGGACACGGACACGGACACGGACACGGACACGGACACGGACACGGACACGGATACGGACACGGACACGGACACAACACTAGTCTCAAATGGTCTAGATGGTTTTGATACTCATATAAATCCGTTGATAACTCGACAAAATTGTATAATAAATGCATAAGCTAGAATTTTTTCAGAGTGCATAATAGATAGTACCTAGTTCCTTTGAAATTTGAACACTTTCAACAAAATAATCTACAGAATTTGTTGTAACTGTTTAATTAAGTTTGAATATTTAACTTAATTTGTAATGGAGCTATTAGTCATTTTATAAGAGTAGTAGGGTAGGTATTATAAAAAGTGTAAAACATAGTATTAAAGCTATAAGTACGCCTTGTTACCTTTACTATAATGTAGGTAGCGTTAAACTTTCACAGTGTACATTCTAACCACCCTCTTTCCAACATGTATTTCTGAGTCATTCAGGAACACAACATAACACATAATTTAGGGGAAACAAGAATTAATACTAATTAGGGGTGCTATTCTAAGTTGAGAAATCGGGGGAAGAATGCAATGCTTTCCTGTTGATTTCGTCCAAAACTGAGTAAAATTCGTCATAATTGTAAAAGGTACAAAATGAAGAGTAACATCAAAAAGCAATTTCTTAAATCCCATTTTTAAGTTAAAATGATCTGCCTGATATTGATTAATTATAAAATGATACTTCTTATTAACTTTTGTAAATTAAGATACTTAAACATCTTAGGTAAAAACATCTTCAAACATCCACTTTATTTGTAACTTATCAATACAAGTAAAACGTATTGACTTTCACAAATTCTTTTTTTAAAGAAATAAAAATGGTATGACTTTATTTGGAGCTTTTATTACATTTTGATCAGCTTTGTCATATTTTGCATATTCCAAACGTAAAATTATAATTCTTTTTGCACATTATGCAGATTTATATACTCAGCTACCTATATAATTAAAATAAAATGTCAGTGAATTTTTTAACCTTCTAATAAAGTTATTAATATGCAAATAGTTCAATGTAAATGAAATCTATTTGGCATTTGTCTATTTAAAGGCCGTTCCGATCATCGTTATGTGCGTAATTGCAAACAATTAAATACATATTATGTAACCCATAAAAACAATCATTCAATAAAATTATTGGTCTATTAAAAATAATAGGTTTACGATTTAGTTTAGCAGTAATGATAAATTTATCACAAATGATTCTAAGCTTTTGCTAATAACTACTAATATAAATCACAATACATTGAAAGGTTCTCAGATACAATTCACTACTTAAAATGTATCAAACGTAAAATAAACTTATTCTTATAAAACATTTTAGGTGTTTTAATCTAAGGTAGTTTTATTGCAATTTATGTTCATATAAGAAATTAAACGTAATATCCGTGTAACGTGTTAAATCGAGTAATTGTTTACTTTTTAATCTTCTTTTCTACTTTTTGGAATTTACCTTTGTGAATTTACTTTGAATATTTAAATAAACTCCCCCTTTCTCTCATTAATTTTAATTGTAACTTTATTCGACATAAGCTTCAACAATTGTTACATTGCGAGAAATTCTTTAATAAATTTAAGTGTTGGTTTAATACACTTAGAGGACGATTGGCAACCGCTCAAATCTTCAAGAACATATTGACAGTTGGCGTCCTGAAATTGAATAACGCTTTCCGGTCCTTTTTTTATTTTCTTCCCTTCTTGAATTTTTCTCGATATTTCGAGACGTGTGTTAACGTGTAAACTTGATTGTCGGACACTCGGAATGACCATCAGGAAGATATACGCCACTTACATATTGGACACCAACTTACTAATGGGAATTACACATAGGTGTTTTTTTTATTTGCTAAAGGTGGATTTGAAAGACATTATGCTATACACAGCTTTCTTATAGCTAGTGTATCTGGCTACAACTTAACTTAAATTCTAGTGAGGAATAACTCATGTGTCACTATATTCTTAAGGCTACATGTTTATCACTTACACTAGGTCTTGTGGCATTTTTCGGTTGAGACGTCAGTTGATGCTTTTTGTCCCAGTACTAGTTTAGTCGCACATGCACAAAAAGTTAAGTTCTGGAAGAACTTCTGAGTAAGTTAATTGATATATTCAGATATCGGTGGGACACCTAGTACGTAGTGAATTTGGGTGTTATGCACCAACCACGGGCACCTTATTGCGATTCGTATCGCTTTATTTTGCATTTTGTCCAGTTTTTTTTTACATTGGTCTTCATCGTATTACATATATAGGACAAGCGTAGATGAGTATTGGTTGGAGGATTTATTTATAGAGGAGAACAGAGCATTGCTTTCTAAGATGCGAGTTGCGGTTCTTTAATGGGTACAGCATACTCAATCTGGTGTGGTATTCGTTGAGTTTATGGTTGGTGTGGAATCCCAAATTCAGTCGAGTCTTCAAGTATACACCTAGATACTTTACTGCGGAGTCCTTAGGGTTCCATTTTATCTCATAGTTCGTTGATAGTCGGTAGCTGCACGTATCGTTGAAGAGCGAACATTTTCATTTGAGATTTGCATTGGTTTATTTCAACTTTGCACTTGCTGAACCATCCTAGCGTTAAGTTAAGAGAATGTACTGTAATCATGACTTATAATCGCCGTGTCATCGGCATACATGGCAAGTATTGAGTTATTAGTCACATGCAAGACGATACGTAAGGACTAAATAATGTTGGTCCTAATATGCGCCCTGGCGATACCCCCGGTTTTATAGATTTACTACTGGAGATTGTTGAATTTATCCTAACTCTGTATGTTCTGTTATACAAAAAGAAGTGAATAATCGTTATTAAGTAAACCGGTATGATTAAGACGTTCATTTTATAAATTATACCGACGTGCCAAACCTTGTCGAATGCTCCTGCTAGGTCTAAGAAGATACTGGCAGTGTATTTCTTATCTTTGAATCCTTTTTCGCTTATTCTGAGCAGTTGTGGGTGGTTGAGTGAGATAGGCGAAACCCAAATTGATGTAGGGGAATTATGTCCTTTTGCAGTATTGTTTCTTGGATTATGATGTGATGAGCATCACTTTTTTAGGGAGTTTGGCTAAAGATGGTAACAGGTTAATAGGCCTATAACTATCTGGGCTGTGCTTTGGTTTGGCAGGTCTGTAGAGAGGAAGTATAATTGCAGTTATCCATTGAGTCGGGTAGTGTCCCAGTATAAGAGAAGCATTACAAATTGTAGTTGGATAGGCAACACCCTTCTTGGTTAGTTGCTTTAACATTTTATTTGTGCTTTACGGTTGGGCAATCGTGCTATGTAAGATGGTAGTTCTTGGGCCGTTGCTGGTTCTATTGTTCACATATCCTGTAGGGATAAGTTTTCAATTACATTTGAAACTTGGTGTTCAAGGTTTTAGTCAAATTCTACTATGTTAGGTGCGAACAATTGCTAGATATGCGTTGGTATTAGGTTTGCTTTCCAATATCAGATGAATAAGTATTATTATTATTATCTGTCAGAGGATAAATGGCATTCTATTTTCGTAATAATCTTTTGGTGGCCAACCACATGGAACTTGTTTGACTGAATGACGAAGCCTGTTATATAAAGTTTTAAAGTATGGCAGTCGAGATCTCTGCCAGTCTCTTCTGTATCGATTGTTCAGTTTGATCATCTCGAGTATAAATCCAGGAGTTCTAAGGTGATCAGGCACTTTCCTGTGTTTCCAGGGTATGGTTGATTCTTGGAATCTCTCTTGAGTTGCGAACGTATAATGCTGGATCGAGTGATATAAATCGTTGGGCGACTCAATAAGATTCATCCACCTCAGCTTTTGGTCAAGGGTTAATTTAAATGTTTCCCAGTTTGTTCAAGTTTGATAAGAGATGTTGTTTTAGGGATGTTGCATAGTGGGATAACTACGGGAAGGTGATCTGAGTCTAATTCTGTAGTTATTGTTTGGAGTGTAGGGTCACACATATTTTTGTATAAATTACGTCTAGGATGTCAGGTTGGTGATCAGATCTGTACGGATGGTAGGTGAAATCTGCTGGTGATGATAACAGTATACCACAGCGTTGTATAATTTGTTCGCCCTGGCAACCCCACATCGTGCTCATTGAGTTTAGATCACCCAATAGTAGAGTGGATTCATTATTATCGAAGAGCTTTACCATTTCATCTCCTAGGAGCTGTTTATTCGGAGGGTTTTATGCAGATGTGATTATGAGAGTACTATGATTTTTCACATTTAGCTTTATGGTCATAGCTTCTATATTTTGAATAGCATCCGTATATAGAAGATGAAGATAATTTAATTTCTTTTTAATTACATTTGAAACCCCGCCAGAAGCAATTAATACTTCTCTGCCCTTCCGATACACCTCATAAGCAGGAATTCCTAATTTTTCCGTACAGATAAAGTGGGTGTCAGTAATACAGGTTATATATATATATATATATATATATATATATATATATATATATATATATTATGTTGTGATAAGTATTGTATTAAGCTTGAACGTTGATTTTTACATCATTGGTGTTCCAATCGGCCATTGTTAAATTATTAGTTAATGCGTCCCTATCTTGCTGCATTAGTTATCAATGCTGGGATTAATGTCGTTAGAAATAGTATGAGTTTGCCTAAGTGAAGTGTGAACGACTCAACTAGTTTCGTAATTATGTTAGTTACGAGATAAGTTGATTCTTGTTTCTCTTGAGATCCATTAATGTTGAGTTTCAGCCCATGTCGGTTGGGTCCTGAGGGTGGCTCGTTTGACGTACTTTCTTGCCGGTGCTTTACTATTTCACAGCGTGATTTATCCTGGGTTCGGATACTAGTGTTCAGTGTTGGTTTCTTACGTATTTTTATGTACTAACTACACCCTTTGTAGTTTTCGAGGTGTTTTTTAAGGCACTTAACGCATTGTGGACATTTTTCCGAGCGTTTAGGGAATTGAGTGTATAAATGATGGCCAGTACACTTGGCACATCTCTCTTGCGATTACCAGTAATTGCGGGTATGCCCGCACAACTGACATTTCTTGGGGAATTTACTTTACCATAACCTAGTTTTGTTAATCCGAATACTTTTTTCCTTCTGTTGAGATCTACATCACATAGTGGGATGGGTATGGTTAGTCAATTGTATGTATGCAGAACCTATAATCTTATCGACTTGTGATCGTGAGTACTGCTATTTTATTTATATGGGGTTCACTTCTATCTAAATTAAAATTGGGAAGCTTACGAACAGAGGTTAACATCTGAATCAATCATTCAATGTAAATCAGAACACCAGGTGTTTTCTGTCAGAATATTTACTTTGATTATAATTAAATGTTTCTTAAGCTCGCAACATTTGTTGTAGTTTATTCACCTACAGCCGATTGCGCTTTTCTTGCGTTGTAAGCTGGGAGTGTCTAATGTACCTTAACTGTATTTGAACAGTATTTACGAACTACTTTGGTGATCTATAAGCTAAATTTTGCTGTTATATAAATCTTACCTATAAATACTTTAGAATTATTTAAAAATTGATAAACGGACACCTGCAATATTGCAGAATCAGATACATGTTTTTTTTTACTGCAGAAATAGGCGCTCTACAAATACAATCACAGTGTCACCTCAACCACCAACTCAATTTAATCCATCCGTCCAAACACCATCAAATTCTTATCATTCATTTCGATCCTATCCTTCTCCTTCGCATTTTCGCCATTGCCAACCGTTTACTCTGCATCACGACTTTAATCTCAATCTTCTCAAAATAACAACCTACCCTGAAAATTTCAATGCAGTCACCAATGCCACGTCAACCGTCAATTCGTACCACACGTACACATCCAATGTGCCTCAAACTTCTTATCACTCATCTCAACATTCTCTAGCTTCGTTTAGTTACCTTCCGCAGTCATCACCAAGCTTCATCTCACTCTGGAACACCGTTTCAGTCACCTCAAAATAATGAACATACCTCAGAACAACAATACGACGACCTTACCTCACAACAATCAGCTCGCAGGAATATTTTTGTTCATTTGCCAAGGTAAATCGGAATTGAAACTAACAATAAAGTAATAATACACTTACCTTCACATGTTTAACTAATACGTCAATTATTGCACTGCAAACTTCCGGTAGAATTTTTGAAATCAACTTCTTTGATACATTGAAAAGATATTGGAAGCTGGTAAATTAATCACCAGTTGCCAAAAATATCTCTATGTTATAGCTAATTTTTCCTCAGCGATAACGGCTTTTCGAAAATTTTTATCATTCTTGGAAATTTTACCGCGAATTGATTTCAACAAAAATATGAAGTCGTTGTAGACATTCTGGTAAAGTTTCGAAAATGAACATTACCAGTCATATTTCTGATGGATTATGGAGAATTATAACCATAATAATAAGTTTAGTAGCATGGTATTGTTTTCTGAGTCCCGTTTCACGAATCTGGGAATGTTTAACAGGAACAGTAGTATAGCTATAGGGCTCCTGGGCCACTTTTCTACTATACATTTTCTACGAGTGTTTCTGCTCAAGGTCATCACATTGCCTACGTCCAAGTACACGGTTTATCAAGGTCATCATCTTCAAGGTCACCTCGGCCACGTGGTAGGTGTGTAACCCCGCCTCTTCAAGGTCATGCTTGCACGAGTCCTTCAAGGTCAGTAGAAAAGTCACTAGAAAAGTTACTAGATTGTTGATTGCCCTGAAGGTCATTGCCCTCGGTCTCAAGCAAGTCTATGCATGTTTTAAGGCCACGCCCTATTCTGAGAAATCAGGAACAAAGGAGGCCCATTGTTTAAAGTCTATGCTTTCAAGGACACATGAGAACAAAGACGATCTATTGTTTTGGCTGAGTCATAGCTTCTGAAATTCTAGGAAATCAAGAACAAAGACGATGCATTGTTCAAGCCGACGGTTCAAAGTCTATGCTTTCAAGGCCACATGAAAGAACAAAGACTATCTACTGTTCCGTTATTCTAAAAATAGATTGTTATCTCAATTCTAGGAAAGCAAGAACAAAGACGATGCATTGTCAACGCTTCAAAGTCTATGTTTACAAGGCCACATGAGAGAACAAAGACGATTCATTGTTTTGTAGGTTATCGTACACATCAGCTGTATCCTCAAAGTCATTGCCCTCAGTCTCAAGCAAGTCTATGCATGTTTCAAAGCCACGCCTCCCAGTGCCCTCAAGTGGTCTAAACAGGTGGCCGTTCCCTAAACAGGTAGCCGTTTCCTAAAAACAGGTAGCCGTTTCCTATAAACAGGTAGCCGTTTCTTAAAACAGGGGGTCCGTTTCCCAAAACAGATAGCTGTTTCGCAACCGTTTCCCCCATACGAGAATGCGATCTATTGTTCTGGTCGAGTTAATACATCTCAACTCTAGGAAATCAAGAACAAAGACGATGCATTGTTCAAGCCGACGGTTCAAAGTCTATGCTTACAATTTTCAAGGCCACATGAGAGAACAAAGACGATTCATTGTTCTGGTTGAGTTATAAAAAATAGATTGTTATCTAAATACATCTCAATTCTAGGAAATCAAGAACAAAGGCGGTACATTGTCAACGCTTCAAAGTCTATGTTTATCATTTTCAAGGCCACATGAGAGAACAAAGACGATTCATTGTTCTGGTTGATTTATAAAAAAAATAGATTGTTATCTAAATACACTTCGATTCTGAGAAATCAAGAATAAAGGCGATCCATTGCCAACGCTTCAAAGTCTATGCTTACAATTTTCTAGGTCACACGAGAGAGCAAAGACGATCTATTGTTCAGGTCGGGATATAAAAATAGATTGTTATCTACATCTCAATTCTGAGAAAAATCAAGAACAAAGAGGGCTCATTGTCAACGGTTCAAAGTCTATGCTTACAATTTTCAAGGCCACATGAGGGAACAAAGACGATCTATTGTTATGGATGAGTCATAGCTTCTAAAATTCTGAGAAATCAAGAACAAAGACGATGCATTGTCGACGGTTCAAAGTCTATGCTTACAATTTTCAAGGTCACACCTTTGAGAAATGAACAAACACGATCCATTGTTCTGGTTGATTTATAAAATAGATTCTAAATACATCTCTTTCAAGAACAAAGGTGATCCATTGTCAACGCTTCAAAGTCTATGCTTACAATTTTCAAGGTGAGAGAACAAAGACGATTCATTGCTGAGTCGTAGCTTCTGAAAAGGTGATCCGAACTTATCCGACCTTACCGAACTTATCTCTATATAAGTAGATAAAGAACAGTCCCACGTCAGTCGATACATTACAATGGTCACAACAACAAATTACCTAAAGTAAAAAGCAACTATTATTACTTAATCACCAGTGTGTGCATCATATTTTTACAATCGTGACTAGAAGTTTTATTGTAAACCGGAGAGCAATTTGTTAAACGTAAAGAGTAACTATTATTGCTTAATCTGTCTGTGCATCATATTTTACAATCGTGACTAGAACCGTTGTGAAGAGCAATTTGTTAAAAGTTCATTGTTACGTGTGTGCTTCATATTGCTAGCTATGAGTATGCCAAGTAGTAGTGAGATGGTTAATTTAACAAAGCGCATTGTTCCCTTATTGAAAACAAAAAAGGAATTTGCCAGGCACATCCGTATAGTTAACACCAATATCAAGCTATTGCAAGATATAATTAAACATAAAATTTATTATGAGACCAATGAAAGCTTGCTTAAGCTTGAGAGCAATTTAGCATTGCTCAAGTGCTATCTGGTTAAATTGAGACGGTTAAAGAACGCTTCAGGGAAAGTTGGTAGTGGAATTGTCAATAAAAAAGGTATGCATGAATTACGTTGGTACCCCCTAGACTCATGTTTCAATGGTAGGTTGCTAACAGGAATTATAATCAATATGTCAAACATTAAGGACCCTTTGATATTTTTACTAAACACATAGTTTTGCACGTAAGGTGAAATTAATGTTAAGGCAATCTATGCTAAAGGTAAATGTGGTCTTAGGCTGTAATTTCATGCAACCCAAAATCATAGTATTGAGTTGAAGACTTTTGCCACAAAAAATTGCGTTATTGATATTTCAACCAATATACGTGTCTGGTACAATGATAAGTTACGGGTAAAATTAGAGGAGTTTTCCGAAAGGGATTCCGGTTGGGCAGTACATGAAATCTTACATTTAAAAGTGAATATTAATAGCTATGTCCCATTTAGAGACGGTGATTCAACCTATGTTAAAGTTCCACACTTCATAGAAGTAAAGCATGCTGTTGTTAATGTTAAAAATAACGATGAGTATTGCTTCCTGTGGGCCGTTGTTTCGGCATTATATCCCGTTTCACAGCATTCATATCGGACTTCTAGTTATCCTCATTTTAGAGATGTTTTGAAGTATGATTCAATTCACTTCCCCATTCAGCTGGATGATGTAAAAAAATTTGAGAAACTAAACAACCTCGCAATTAATTTGTACTGCATAAATGGTAAAAAAGTTGTACCCTTCGTATTGAGTAATCAGCAAAGCGATAAAGAACCCATAAATATTTTAATACTTTCTGATCAGGCCGCGGATAACACTGTATACCATTTCACATGGATTAAAAATATGTCAGCTTTATTTTCGAAACATATATCGAATTATAAGGGCAAGAAATTTATTTGTTACCGATGCTTGAACAATTTTTCTTCAGATCGCCTTCTACAAAAACATACCACTCACTGTCAGCAACTTAATCAATGCTCTACTAGGCTGCCTACCGAAGCGGAAATGAATTTACAGTTCAAAAATTTCGCATTCCAAGAAAAGGTGCCATTTGTCATTTATGCCGATTTAGAAAGTATTTTAGAGAAGTGTGCAAATGGTATCGAAGGTAATACTCTATTTCACTCCAAACACACACCTTTCAGCATTGCCTACTATTTGAAGTGTTCATATGATGATTCTTTATCTCGATTTAGTCTTTATAGAGGAAAGGATTGCATTCAATGGTTTGTTAACGAGCTTCAAAATATTGGACATTGGGCTACCGAAATAATCAATCAAATTATCCCAATGGGTACTTTAAGTCTCAGTCAGGTTGAGCAATTTGAAAGCGCCACGATTTGTCACATTTGTCGGAAACCATTTACTAATTCTGATATAAAAGTTAGAGACCATAATCATCTTACAGGAGCATTTCGGGGGGCAGCGCACCAGGCATGTAACCTAAACTATACAGACTCCCACATTCTGCCAGTTGTGTTCCATAATTTATGAGGTTATGATTCTCATTTCATCATTAGAGAATTGGCTAGTGTTCCCGGTTTGATTTCACTGCTACCCATAAACAAAGAAAGATATATCTCTTTCACAAAGGTAATGGAAGGCACCAAAATTAAGTTTAGATTTATTGACTCTTTCAGATTTATGAGCAGTAGTATTGAAAAGTTGTCAGATTATTTGGAGGATAGTAAAAAAATTATTTCCCGCGCTAGTTGCAACAATGAGGAGGAATTTTCTCTAGTAGTTCGCAAAGGTGTGTTTCCTTATGAGTATATTGATACGTGGGATAAATTAAACGAGACCACGCTCCCTCCTAAAGAAGCATTTTTTAGTCATCTTAATAATGAGGGAATCAGCGATGAGAGTTTTGCGCATGCGGTTAACGTTTGGAACAAATTTAGTATTAAATCGTTAGGGGAGTACTCAGATTTGTATTTAAAAACAGACGTTCTACTTTTAGCAGATATTTTCGAGAACTTTCGGCAAACTTGTTTAAGTACTTACGACCTTGATCCTCTACACTATTATACAGCTCCCGGTTTAGCATTCGATGCTATGCTTAAAATTACACAAGTAAAGTTAGAATTATTTACAGACATTGATATGTTAATGTTTATTGAAAGAGGGATTAGAGGTAGTGTAGCTCAATGTTCAAATCGGTATGCTAAAGCTAACAATAAGTACATGGGGGAAAAATTTGATCCTACCTCTGAAAGTGTGTATTTAATGTACTACGACGTGAATAATTTATATGGAGCCGCCATGTCAGAATTTCTACCATTTGGCGATTTTTCTTTTGTTGATGAAGCTAATTTTGAAAGTTTAGATGTAATAAACCATCCTGATGATTCGGAAATTGGTTATATAGTCGAGTGTGATTTAGACTATTCTATAGAATTACATGAGAGTCACAGTGATCTACCGCTGGCTCCCGAACACATGGTTCCACCCACTCCTGATTACAAAATGAAAAAATTACTGCTTACCTTGTATCCAAAACGTAATTATGTAATTCATTACAGAAATTTGAAAGTATATTTAAAATATGGATTGAAGTTGGTAAAAGTACACCGTATATTACGTTTTAAACAGTCTCCGTGGTTAAAAAAATATATAGATTTAAATACAACCATGCGTCAGCAATCTCAAAATGAATTCGATAAAAATTTCTATAAATTAATGATTAATAGTGTTTTCGGGAAGCTGATGGAAAATGTACGTAAACATAAGGACATACGATTAGTAACGAAATGGGAGGGTCGCTATGGTGCTCGTGCTTACATATCAAAACCAAATTTTCATAGTTGTGCAATATTTGACAATGATATGCTTATCATTCAAATGAATAAGCTTGAAGTATATTTCAATAAACCTATATATGCGGGATTCAGTGTTTTAGATGTATCAAAAACATTTTTATATAATTTTCATTACGGTTACACTTTACCCAAGTTCCATAATAATGCTAAGCTCTTGTACACGGATACGGATAGTCTCATATACGCTTTTTCGGTTCCTGATATCTATGAATGTATTAAAGAGGACATTGATAAATTCGATACATCTGATTATAGTCCCGACAACATCTTTGGACTCCCATTAGTAAATAAAAAGGTCCCCGGCTTAATGAAAGATGAAAATCATGGCGAAATTATGGTTGAATTTGTAGGACTTCGCGCGAAAATGTATGCTTACGCGGTTGATGAAAAGGTTGTAAAAAAATCAAAGGGTTCTACGCAAGCAAGCGTGAGGCAGATCACGATTAATGATTATAAACAGGTTCTGTTTGATGGTGGCGCAATAAGGCGCTATCAACATCTCATAAGATCAAAGAAACATGATGTGTTTACCATTAAACAAAATAAAGTCATACTCAATCCTTATGACGATAAACGCTTAGTCAATTTTGATTTCACTGATACTAGACCCTGGGGGTACAACTTTCAGTAAACAATGAGCAGGAAGAACTGCAGTAGTGATCAAATCTACAGAAAGTACCTGAAGCGTTCTTTGCCCTCCCCAGAAAGCTATACATTTATATTGAATATATTGCAACATATTCCGGATGAGTGTTTTAGCTCGTGTAAACTCAAAGTGTGCAAATGAAGTAATTATTAATACATTATTTGATAGAAAAATTAGCTTAGACAATACTGTTAAAAGTTTTACGAAATTGTGTACCGATAAAGGTTCGTTAACCTTTAATGATATAGATAGGATTTTAGATGACATGAATTTACCTTAAAATGTACATATACAAGTTATTATGGGGTGATTCATTGTGTGTGTACAAATGTTAGCGTACAATATATTGTTTATAAAGACACTTTCTATAAGTGAATGTATCGAGACAGCAGCATATGCTAATTACAGGTACCTCGCTATTTTAATTAAAGTATTATTAGAACAAAACATTACATATAAGTTTCAACCATGGGAAAATGCGGAGCACCACAAAATTGGATTTTGGATAACATTTAGAAAGGTGAAACAAATTCTTGCTTGGGATGGACATGTGGACCAGATTCTGGAATGTGGCAATCCAGTAGTTTAAACGATTATAGAAATACTTTAGGTTTACTATATAAAATGATGTAATATTTAAAAAAAAAATACAATTATAATTTTTTATGTGGTTTTAATTCATCTGAAAGTTACAAACAATCCCTATAACAATATTATAAAACTAAATCGTCTTTATTGATCCATGATCTTTCTTGCGGGTTTGTGCAATTCATTGACGAATTGTAATTTGGACATGGTCCACAATTTCTTTAAGTTGATGTAGTTTGTCCTCCAACACTAGATAAGCGTTAAAGTTTCCTTTAACAGCTTTCTGAACTGCTTGCAGACAAAATCAAGGTATCCTTTACTTCTAACATCACCATCTTCTTCCGGATCCGCCAACTGGGTCAAACGGTTTCCATCCAAATTCAACCCTGTTGATAAATAGTATTGCTTGGTGATGACATCTTGAGGATTTATGGGGGTTAGCAACATTGCTGAGTCTCTTATTCTCGATATCGAATTGATTATCATCAATAAGTTGAAACTGAGGGGTTAATTTCTTAAATTGATACTAGGCATGTGACCGTCCAAATTTATCAAGGGGCAATTTAGTTATGATATGTCGACATCAATGCATTCTGATTTATATTGTTCAGAAAACTAATGTTTGGTCTTTCAATGTATCCATCTACATACAATTCCTCTACAATTGATATTATATCATTTACGAAGTAAAAGAAGTAAAACTCGATTTGGAGTGTTATATAGTGAAAACAAAAATGATGAAGCTGGTAATAGCAATATGTAAAATAGTGTAGTAAAACATGAAATTTTGGGAAGGATGAGTTTAAATGCATATTACCTCAGCGCTTTTACAAGTATTTTAAAGAAGACGCTGCTGTGTATTGTTATAAGTATCTCACAATTGTATTAGATTTAAGTAACTGCTTTCTATCCTTTGAATTCACTAGATTTAAATCGGGTTCATTCATAATAAGCAGATCATATAAAACTGGAGTCCCTTTATACGTGACACCATTGATGATCATACCCTTTCCTTTAATTGTGATGGGTGTATTACCAATTGTCCATTTGTCTGTTTTGCCATCGTAGTGGACTACATAAGTGTGAACAATAGCACCTTCAAGATACCTCATAACACGTTCAACATACAAACGAGGTAATTCGTGGAGCCAACTCACTGCATAAACGTTCCAAATTTTCACTATACTAAAATTGAATTTATCTTAATTAATAAACCACATAAATCGAAGCTTTTTATTAGTATAGGTACTATATATATAAACCATAGAAAAAAAAACACATGTAATTATGTCACAAAAAAGTATAGGTACTGTATATAAACCATAGAAAAAAAACACATAGTAGTTAGGATAGGGCCGGTTCTGGACCAGTTCAAGGTCACTCGCCCTCTGGTGGTGAAAAACGTAAGCTTTTCACATTTTTGGAATTTGAAACTGCTATGTTTTGCGCTGTTATCTGTTTAGTCTACATGCCAAAAATTGGAATTTTTGGGTAAAGGACTAGTGATTTATAAATAAATATAAATATAAATGTACGCAATTTTCAACCTGTTTCAACTTTTCTGTACATACTAACTACAAACTTTGTCATTAATAATTGAAAAATTTTTTTTTCACATTTTTTTAGTTTTGAGAATTTTTGGATTGCTATCTTTTGCGCTGTTATCTGTTTAGTCTACATGTCAAAAATTGGAATTTTTGGGAAAAATCGCCAAATGGTAGAAATTCTGACATGGCGGCTCCATATAAATTATTCACGTCGTAGTACATTAAATACACACTTTCAGAGGTAGGATCAAATTTTTCCCCCATGTACTTATTGTTAGCTTTAGCATACCGATTTGAACATTGAGCTACACTACCTCTAATCCCTCTTTCAATAAACATTAACATATCAATGTCTGTAAATAATTCTAACTTTACTTGTGTAATTTTAAGCATAGCATCGAATGCTAAACCGGGAGCTGTATAATAGTGTAGAGGATCAAGGTCGTAAGTACTTAAACAAGTTTGCCTAAAGTTCTCGAAAATATCTGCTAAAAGTAGAACGTCTGTTTTTAAATACAAATCTGAGTACTCCCCTAACGATTTAATACTAAATTTGTTCCAAACGTTAACCGCATGCGCAAAACTCTCATCGCTGATTCCCTCATTATTAAGATGACTAAAAAATGCTTCTTTAGGAGGGAGCGTGGTCTCGTTTAATTTATCCCACGTATCAATACACTCATAAGGAAACACACCTTTGCGAACTACTAGAGAAAATTCCTCCTCATTGTTGCAACTAGCGCGGGAAATAATTTTTTTACTATCCTCCAAATAATCTGACAACTTTTCAATACTACTGCTCATAAATCTGAAAGAGTCAATAAATCTAAACTTAATTTTGGTGCCTTCCATTACCTTTGTTTATGGGTAGCAGTGAAATCAAACCGGGAACACTAGCCAATTCTCTAATGATGAAATGAGAATCATAACCTCATAAATTATGGAACACAACTGGCAGAATGTGGGAGTCTGTATAGTTTAGGTTACATGCCTGGTGCGCTGCCCCCCGAAATGCTCCTGTAAGATGATTATGGTCTCTAACTTTTATATCAGAATTAGTAAATGGTTTCCGACAAATGTGACAAATCGTGGCGCTTTCAAATTGCTCAACCTGACTGAGACTTAAAGTACCCATTGGGATAATTTGATTGATTATTTCGGTAGCCCAATGTCCAATATTTTGAAGCTCGTTAACAAACCATTGAATGCAATCCTTTCCTCTATAAAGACTAAATCGAGATAAAGAATCATCATATGAACACTTCAAATAGTAGGCAATGCTGAAAGGTGTGTTTGGAGTGAAATAGAGTATTACCTTCGATACCATTTGCACACTTCTCTAAAATACTTTCTAAATCGGCATAAATGACAAATGGCACCTTTTCTTGGAATGCGAAATTTTTGAACTGTAAATTCATTTCCGCTTCGGTAGGCAGCCTAGTAGAGCATTGATTAAGTTGCTGACAGTGAGTGGTATGTTTTTGTAGAAGGCGATCTGAAGAAAAATTGTTCAAGCATCGGTAACAAATAAATTTCTTGCCCTTATAATTCGATATATGTTTCGAAAATAAAGCTGACATATTTTTAATCCATGTGAAATGGTATACAGTGTTATCCGCGGCCTGATCAGAAAGTATTAAAATATTTATGGGTTCTTTATCGCTTTGCTGATTACTCAATACGAAGGGTACAACTTTTTTACCATTTATGCAGTACAAATTAATTGCGAGGTTGTTTAGTTTCTCAAATTTTTTTACATCATCCAGCTGAATGGGGAAGTGAATTGAATCATACTTCAAAACATCTCTAAAATGAGGATAACTAGAAGTCCGATATGAATGCTGTGAAACGGGATATAATGCCGAAACAACGGCCCACAGGAAGCAATACTCATCGTTATTTTTAACATTAACAACAGCATGCTTTACTTCTATGAAGTGTGGAACTTTAACATAGGTTGAATCACCGTCTCTAAATGGGACATAGCTATTAATATTCACTTTTAAATGTAAGATTTCATGTACTACCCAACCGGAATCCCTTTCGGAAAACTCCTCTAATTTTACCCGTAACTTATCATTGTACCAGACACGTATATTGGTTGAAATATCAATAACGCAATTTTTTGTGGCAAAAGTCTTCAACTCAATACTATGATTTTGGGTTGCATGAAATTACAGCCTAAGACCACATTTACCTTTAGCATAGATTGCCTTAACATTAATTTCACCTTACGTGCAAAACTATATGTGTTTAGTAAAAATATCAAAGGGTCCTTAATGTTTGACATATTGATTATAATTCCTGTTAGCAACCTACCATTGAAACATGAGTCTAGGGGGTACCAACGTAATTCATGCATACCTTTTTTATTGACAATTCCACTACCAACTTTCCCTGAAGCGTTCTTTAACCGTCTCAATTTAACCAGATAGCACTTGAGCAATGCTAAATTGCTCTCAAGCTTAAGCAAGCTTTCATTGGTCTCATAATAAATTTTATGTTTAATTATATCTTGCAATAGCTTGATATTGGTGTTAACTATACGGATGTGCCTGGCAAATTCCTTTTTTGTTTTCAATAAGGGAACAATGCGCTTTGTTAAATTAATCATCTCACTACTACTTGGCATACTCATAGCTAGCAATATGAAGCACACACGTAACAATGAACTTTTAACAAATTGCTCTTCACAACGGTTCTAGTCACGATTGTAAAAATATGATGCACAGACAGATTAAGCAATAATAGTTACTCTTTACGTTTAACAAATTGCTCTCCGGTTTACAATAAAACTTCTAGTCACGATTGTAAAAATATGATGCACACACTGGTGATTAAGTAATAACAGTTGCTTTTTACTTTAGGTAATTTGTTGTTGTGACCATTGTAATGTATCGACTGACGTGGGACTGTTCTTTATCTACTTATATAGAGATAAGTTCGGGTAAGGTCGGATAAGTTCGGATCACCTTTTCAGAAGCTACGACTCAGCAATGAATCGTCTTTGTTCTCTCACCTTGAAAATTGTAAGCATAGACTTTGAAGCGTTGACAATGGATCACCTTTGTTCTTGAAAGAGATGTATTTAGAATCTATTTTTATAAATCAACCAGAACAATGGATCGTGTTTGTTCATTTCTCAAAGGTGTGACCTTGAAAATTGTAAGCATAGACTTTGAACCGTCGACAATGCATCGTCTTTGTTCTTGATTTCTCAGAATTTTAGAAGCTATGACTCATCCATAACAATAGATCGTCTTTGTTCCCTCATGTGGCCTTGAAAATTGTAAGCATAGACTTTGAACCGTTGACAATGAGCCCTCTTTGTTCTTGATTTTTCTCAGAATTGAGATGTAGATAACAATCTATTTTTATATCCCGACCTGAACAATAGATCGTCTTTGCTCTCTCGTGTGACCTAGAAAATTGTAAGCATAGACTTTGAAGCGTTGGCAATGGATCGCCTTTATTCTTGATTTCTCAGAATCGAAGTGTATTTAGATAACAATCTATTTTTTTTTTATAAATCAACCAGAACAATGAATCGTCTTTGTTCTCTCATGTGGCCTTGAAAATGATAAACATAGACTTTGAAGCGTTGACAATGTACCGCCTTTGTTCTTGATTTCCTAGAATTGAGATGTATTTAGATAACAATCTATTTTTTATAACTCGACCAGAACAATGAATCGTCTTTGTTCTCTCATGTGGCCTTGAAAATTGTAAGCATAGACTTTGAACCGTCGGCTTGAACAATGCATCGTCTTTGTTCTTGATTTCCTAGAGTTGAGATGTATTAACTCGACCAGAACAATAGATCGCATTCTCGTATGGGGGAAACGGTTGCGAAACAGCTATCTGTTTTGGGAAACGGACCCCCTGTTTTAGGAAACGGCTACCTGTTTATAGGAAACGGCTACCTGTTTTTAGGAAACGGCTACCTGTTTAGGGAACGGCCACCTGTTTAGACCACTTGAGGGCACTGGGAGGCGTGGCTTTGAAACATGCATAGACTTGCTTGAGACTGAGGGCAATGACTTTGAGGATACAGCTGATGTGTACGATAACCTACAAAACAATGAATCGTCTTTGTTCTCTCATGTGGCCTTGTAAACATAGACTTTGAAGCGTTGACAATGCATCGTCTTTGTTCTTTCTTTCCTAGAATTGAGATAACAATCTGTTTCTAACTGAACAATGGATCGTCTTTGTTCATTTCTCATGTGACCTTGTAAGAATAGACTTTGAACCGTCGACAATGCATCGCCTTTGTTATTGATTTCCTAGAATTGAGATAACAATCTATTTTTAGAAGCTATGACTCAGCCAAAACAATAGATCGTCTTTGTTCTCTCATGTGGCCTTGAAAGCATAGACTTTAAACAATGGGCCTCCTTTGTCCCTGATTTCTCAGAATAGGGCGTGGCCTTGAAACATGCATAGACTTGCTTGAGACCGAGGGCAATGACCTTCAGGACAATCAACAATCTAGTAACTTTTCTAGTGACTTTTCTACTGACCTTGAAGGACTCGTACAAGCATGACCTTGAAGAGGCGGGGTTGCACACCTACCACGTGGCCGAGGTGACCTTGAAGATGATGACCTTGATAAACCGTGTACTTGGACGTAGGCAATGTGATGACCTTGAGCAGAAACACTCGTAGAAAAAGTATAGTAGAAAAGTGGCCCAGGAGCCCTATAGCTATACTACTAGGAACAATGGGAGATATGGGGCGAATGAAAATCAACATCTGGTCAGGGTAGGATCTTATCAAGAACTCTTCGGTGTTAATGCATGGCTAGGTGTTTTGGAGACGAAAATTGTTGCGCCAATATTTTTAATCAGCCCTTTACATCGCAAGAATATTTTAATTTTTTGGATACAGCAGTTAATGGTTTTAGGGAAGACCGGAGATTTCCGATCGGGAATTTCCCATCGTCAATAGCAACGGATATTTTTGGGATATTTTCTTACTGAATCCCCCACGTGCTTGAATTAATTACCGGAAATTTATTCTCGTTCAGGAATGCTTCGAGAAAATTATCCCTCATCTTCGGATGATAATTTAAAAAAAATTCGTGCCTCGAAAAAATTTCCGGAAATAATCCAAGCACTAGGGAGATTACAAGTGATAATTTACTTCTTGCCCACGTTCCCAATATTTATTTTCAAGAGGATAGCACACCATCTCATATTGCCAAGATTTGTGTGAACCATTTAAATGATAAGTTTGAGGACCAATGAATAGGGACGAATGGGCCTGTAAGGTAGCCGACCCGCATATTTACCGACCCTTACCAAGTTCAGCGCACAGGCCAACTCAGAGAAGCGTACCAACCCCATAGGAGTTCAGCGCGATTTCAGTCGGTTGCGCTGAACTCCTGAAGGTTGAGGACCGCTATAGCAAAAACCACAGAAATATAATTTCTCTCTTGAATATAAACTGAATTATATTTTGTATGCTACTACCATTTGTTCTTTTACCCCAAAATTACTGTCGTACAAAATTAAAATACATAATTACATAAGTTATGTCATTTATAAATGAAAAAGACTAGATTTCTCCTAAACGGTGGTCGAAAAATTATGTTTGAGCACGCCACTGGAATCTACGCAAAAACATCTAGTTAAGGCAGTGTTTACTTTTTTCCAGCTTGCATAGTTTCTGATATATGACAGCACACCAAAAAGCGAAAATTTTCGTTTTCACCCTGTATTTCAGAAACACAAAATTTAAGGCAGTTCCGTTTGCGGATTAAAAAGTTTTATGAAAAAGTGGCACAGGGTCGCGAAAACCGTATCCTGCTAACCTTAAAAATAACGGAGCTATCCGGAAATTACAAACCAATTGGAACGCAGTATATAGGATTTAAGTTTGAGTAATATAAGTGACAAAAAAAAACTTGTAATCCACAAGTTGTATGGTTTTTTTATTTAAATTGTTTTATTCAAAAGTTTCTTTTAAATGAATATTGTCATTATTATGTAAATGAAGTCATAATTGCTTGAAATATATGATATTCCTCACCTTGACGATCAGTCCATCTTTTAGGAAGTTGTCATTCTTTATCGTATCCCTGGGAATTTTTTTTACAATTGTAAGAGCGTTGCATTTAATATTCCTGATACGATGTTTCGAAGCATTTTTCCCCCCTAGTATGGGAATTATGTTGGCATTTAAATTTTTTTTTGAATAACCACTCTGAAAGAAATGTCTTGAGCACAATCCAGTTGGTACAAGAAACCTCAAAAAACTGCGATATCCACCGGTCGGCACATTTTGCAAGTTCGACGGTATCGGATTTCGTATGCACAGTTACAGACTAGCGTCTATTTCCTGTTCTTCCCGACTTTCAGGCAACTAAACAAATAGTAAAAAATTGGAAATTACGGTAACCTAGATTATCGTAGATTTACTTCCATTTTTTACTAGTTCACTTGTAGAGCACAAAAAATAGACGCTAGTCAGTTACAGTAAAGCATTCACTTGATGTGCAGCTATGCATCTCTAAATGACTGTATAGATCAAACCTGAAATACGATGTAACGTTATCACCCGACATTCTACGGCCCGAAATCACACAATTACAACGTTTCTAGATGAATTGAGGTTATGCGTTTTGTTTTTTTTTTCGTATAAAAAAATGGTGTCGCTGTCGAGTTTTCGCGCCGTTTATAACAGTCCTTATCCTATGCGATCAACGTAATCGACTAAAAATGGCCGCGCTGAACTCGTATGGAGTTGGCACGCTTTTCGTTCGGGAGGTTTCGACTCGGCATGCGCGCTGAACTTGACAAGGTTGGGTAAATGAGGCCGGCCCGTTCCCCAGATTTGACACCCCGATATTTTTTCTTCTAGGGTCATATCAAAGAAAAAGTCTATTTCACTCCACCGAAAATCTGGACGTTTTAAGAAACCAAATTATTACAACTATTAATAATATTACTATACGGAAAAAAAAATCTACTACCGAAAATTGTAGAAATGTGTGAGACCTGTATTCAAGGAGAAAATGGCGTTTTTAAAAATCTTAATTATACTTAGGTTCAAATAATAAGTTCAAAGGTAAATATATAATTAAAAATTATTACTAATTTTATTAAATACACAAATAGAAATTATTATAAGTTTTTGTATGAACGAATAAGTTCAAGGTAAATATTTAATTAAAAGTACAGGTCGTAGGATCAAATCCTACTCGAGGTAAACTTTTTATTTATGTATTTAATAAAATTAATAACAATTTTTAATGATTAGGTTCGTTCGTTTTTTTTTAAATTTCTTTTATTATTAGTTATACCTATTATTCTTGTATCCCTACCTACCTATGTAATAAAGTAAAATAACAAAGCAGAAAATTCTTAAAAAACCAGAGATTCAAATACAAATTGAATCATTTGTTTTCGTTTCTCTTGTAAAATACAAACGAATAAAAATAGGGTAAACGTTAAACAATCTGCTCAAATTCACAGGTAATAAATAAGTTACCTGCCAAAATTAAATTGTTTTTAAAAACCATTGCAACCTGTGGTATGGCTAATACGATTTGATTATTCCAATAATACCCAAGGACTTAAGTATTTCATTAATCTAATGGGCTCAATACGTATAACAAACTAATAATATCCGTTAGAAAATAGAAAATGAGGATATAAATGGATAGAGGACAAAAAAGTAGGATTGGGTAGTGAAAGTCTTAAGGTTATAAGTTACACCGTTTTCACGCATTGAAAATTACTAAACCCAATCGTCGATTCGAGCCTGGGTATTAACTACGTTGACACCTGGTATAAGGAACACAAGGAACGTGTGTTTAGAAAATTATATTTTTAATTAGTGTTATTAGGTACTTATTCTTAATATTGGTTCGAAGTTGTTTCTGTTTATAAAATGTGGAAAATAAATAAATGTTCAATTTCTTTTTGTTTTATTATTCATTGCAAAATAATCCTATTATCGTAAACAATCAAATCCCGCATGAAAAAAATGCGAAGATAATAACATACTAGAATTAAGAATGTGAGCAAGAAATTTAAGTGACAGTACAAATAAAATAAAGAAATGTATGTTATGTACATTCAAATGTTAAAGGGCGTGAAGGGAATAATTGAAGTATGTGGAAGTGTGACCTAAGTATATTGTTATTAAACTCAACCTTTAACATGAAGTAAATTGGAAATATAAATAAGCAGCCTACCACTATGGTCAGGAGTTGAGACTGAGGTCCATGGAGCAAAAGGAGTTTGAGTGATCGTGAGTGAAATTAGCGAAAAGATGTGTTGAACAGTACGAATTGGTATCCCCCCGGGTAAAAACCTTTTTCTAACTGCATACTATGCACCGGTGAATGGAGAAAGAGACTAAGAGTGTGTGAAAGTGTTTAACGTATGTAAGTCAAACGTGGTGATATTGGGAGATATGAATGAATGGTTTAGTATAGAGAAAGAACATAGCAAACACGTCCTAGGAAAGTTCTGAGACCAAAGAGTCAATGAGAATGGTGAACGCCTGGTGAACATCTGTGTGGATAGAAACCTGTTTGTATCTAATACGTGGTTTAAACATAAAAATGTGCATGCGTATACATGGCAAAGAGGTGAACCTAAAAGTATGATAGACTTGATAGTTTATGATCAACGACTTAGAAACCTGGTGAGAGATACAAAAGTAATGCGCAGTGTGCACCGGACCACTGTTTGGTTGTATTTAGAGTGTGTTTAGGGCAAAAGTGGGTCTGGGGAAGGAAAACAAACGTAGTACGAACGTCCAGAATTAGAGTAGATAAACTAGTAGATAATTGTGTGAGAATGAAAAATGCAGATGCTGCGAATAAAGAGTTGAATGTGAATGAAGCACTGTGGAATGAACAAATAAAAGATAAGGACGTGGAAAGTCCATGAATAAGCTTGTAGAACTGTGTTGTCAATGTGCAAGAGCGACTGTAGATAGACCGAAAAATTGTGCTTGGTGGAATGAAAATGCGCACATGGCAATGATTGCTGCAAAAAATGAGACTGAGAAATGCGATTGTATGAGCTGTACAGATTAAGAAACAAAGAAGCGAAGGAGGCAGTGAGAACAAGTAAATAGGAAGTGATGGCCGTGGAAGAACAGAAAATACAGAATGATTTTGAGGGAAATGGATCAAAAATACAAAACGTGGCCCAAAACAGAACGCTGCAGGAGTGATGAATATGAGCAATGAAATTGTATGGGACGATTGTCAAGTGAGGAAATACTGGCAATAATATTTCGGAAAGCTGTACAGTAGTGAGGAAAGTAAGACTGAAGGGTTAAATAACGAGAATGTAGAAGGAATGGTGAATGAAATTGAGAAGGTTATTGGGATAAATGAGGTAAAGAAAACCGTAGGAAAGCTGAAAAACGGTAAAGGAGCAGGCGTGGATGAAATCACTGGTGAAATGCTAAAATATGGAGGAGTAAAGCTTATACGAAGATTGTGTGAATTATTCAATCTATGCCTAAGGTGTGGAAAAGTGTCGAGTGATTGGAAGATCGCGATCATTGTATCACTGTATAAGGGTAAGGGGAGCAAGAGTGCTCAGTTTACTTGGTAAAGTATTTGGTAGAGTACGAGAAACTACACAAACTAAGATTTGGGACGGGCAGGGTGGCTTCATCCCAGGGAGAGGTTGTGTTGATCAGATGGTTGCTCCCTAGCAAGCGATCGAAAAGTGTTTAAGTGTAAAAAAGAAGCTGGACTGTGCGTTTGTAGATCTGGAGGGAGCATATGACAGAGAGAATAGGGAGATGCTGTCGGAAATATTAAATGAATATGGCATAAGTAAAGGTTTAAGAAACGGAATAAGGGCAGTATATAATGGTAGCCGGACATGTGTGGGAGGACGTGTGAGTGAATACTTTAATATTGAGCAATGAGTGCGACAAGGCTATGTGATCTCACCATGGATAAATGTGTTAGGCAAGCCTGTGCCGATACAAACAGTGTAATGGTTGATGACGTAAATGCACGAGTTTTGGTGTATGCAGAACAAAATAAAGAACAAAATAAGAGTGTTTTATTCAATCGGGAAGGTGAAACGGAGATTATAGTATTTACCCTGCAAGATGAAAAATGGACGAGTTGGAATATCTGGGGTAGAATGTTCACTGCAGATGGTACAATGGATAGCGAGGTTGGCCGGCGGGTCAATGCTGGAAGGAAAGTTATTAGAAGTGTGTGGACGGTAAAGAAAAACGAAAGCATGAGCGTAGATGCGATACGAGCAATCCATAATGGCGTGTTTGTCCCGTCAATACTGTACGGAAGTGAGGCATGAGTATGTCAAAAAAAGCACGAAAGAAAAATAAATGCCCGGGTATGACATTCCTGAGAGGCGCATGTGGTAAGACGAGAAGGAATAAGATAAATAATGGGTGTATAATTAAGGAGCGTGGCGAGAAAAAGACCATGGTAGGTAGATATAAAATTAGGTGGTTTGGCGGTTTGGCCACATTGAGAGAATGACCAACGTAAGATTAGCGAAGCAAGTATATGTGAGTGAGGTTAGAGGTAAGGCCGGGCCTGGTAAGCCGCGTAAAACTGGGCTGAATGCAGTAGAATCTATGATAAAAGAGTTTTAAAAATAAAAGGGCAGGTCAGAGACAATGTATGAATCTTGGGGAAGCAAGGGAGGTATGAAGAAATAGGAACGCATGGAGAAAGATTGAGAATGAAAAATAAATAAGAGGCAGGGTTTGTTTTGCCTACCCCACAAGGGAATGGCGTGAACGTTATGTGATGTTATGTTATGCAAACTGAAACTCTTATAATAACTGTAAATGTGAAGACAGGTACGTTAATCCTATTAAAGACGCAAAAAAGTTATAAAACTTATATTAGTCATTTACATTGCGTGTAAATTCTATATCTAAGTCAGTTTTGCAAATTTTATTTATTTTAATGTATTATAATTAAAGAATTTTGAAAATTAATTAATGATTTTTAAATGCCAGTTTATCTTGTAAATAAACAAAGGAAATGATTCAAAATACATAGAACTTCAACGTGTGTGTTGGTTTCAAGTTTCACATCTAAGTTAATAATGACTTTAAACATTTCCAATCAAATATAAAAGTAAAATTAAAAGTGTGATCTAGTTGTGTAAGTGAAATATTTTCTGTTTTAAGAAACATAAATCGCATAAGCAGCGAATTTTTAGGAATTTATCAAATTTTATTCATATTCTTTGTTCGAGAAATTTTTCATTTAACTTAAGGTCATATCTGAACGAGAAAATGCAAATTTAAAGCGTCAGACGATCTTTGTGTGTCGTTGAACTAAGAATGTAGCTTTGTTTTAGAATCATTTTTAACTGTACATTATTTATCTAAATCCATTAATTGTAAATACTTACTGATTAAAACTGTGTTAAATGATATGAAAACTGTAAATGTAATTATTTTTAATTTTTGTATATTTCACTTACGTGTTTTGAACGGTATATTCAATCTAATATTAAGTAACTTATAATTAAATTTTTAAGACAAGTACATTAATAAAAAACAAAAATTCTGGAGGGGTGACTTATTAACAATAACAATAAATGAAACATATAGACAACAAAAAGGTTTCTTTATTAGTTAACAACGTAACATGAAAGTATTTACATATTTACAAATACTCACTACCTCTTCAAAAACTGAGATAGTAGCGTAATGGTGACACGACCTGCTTAGCATTCGAGAGGTAACGATTCCCCTTACCGTCTACCTTGTACGACACTTTTTCAGGGGTATTCCTCATTCACATGTAGCGGAATGGTCACTGCGTATATGCACACCATGTGCGGATACTTAGGCGAATGCTGGGGTAGTATTTTCCCCTTCAGAACCCTGACTCAGTTCCTTTCGATCCTATCCTGATCACAGCCATCCTTAATCCCACCATCCATACATACGTAACGTATGTATGTACGCCGGGAATCTATGATTGTGGGTGAAGGAGCTTGGAAAGCTCGAGCAGCCCGCCCTCCCCCTTGTGGAGGGAATGAAATACGTGGCCTTTTCCTTTTTAATTCTTCAAAAATTTCATTTTAAAAATACAAGTTTGATTCTTTATTATTTATATACATACCGCATGTCAAAAATTATTTATTTTCCGAAACGTTTTTGCTCTAAATCTGTATTCGACGTTTGTTATATATTTACGTTTAAACATATTATCTGTTAAGTGCAAGTCAACTGTATAACAACACTAAACAATATCAATTGTACATGTATTAGGATTCGCTTAATTTATTACTTAGCCACAGCATCTTTATGTTTCGATTAAATTAAAACAATTTTAAATTCAGCTTTAATTCATTTATCCTTTGACTACATTTTCCAATCTCTTCCTATTCTATACTAGTCCCTAATTTCACGAAGTGTCCTACGTACAATTTTAGTTCTTTTGATTAAACCAGAAGTTACTATTTGCTGAATCATGCGCACTCAAGGAAGTCTTACTGTAATTCCGCATCCTTGAAATCGCTAACATTGGTAAGACCATGTTATACGTGTGTAACCTTGAAAAATTAATGACATTGATTTATTTTTAGTTTAGACTGCAACCACTGTTATTTGGATCGTACATATGCGACACCGTGTTCGGGAAGTTATTTTAAGAAAAAAATGTTATATAAAGATAGGTCGTATTTTATTTATTTACTGAACTACTTCAGATTTAGATTTTAATACGATGGTTGGAGAGGTTTTATTGCTTGGCTGCCAAGATCTCCCAACCTAAACCCTTTGGATTTTTTCTTTGGGGCCATTTGAAGCAACTGGTTTACGTGAACTATTACTTGATCAAACAACAAATAGATTTAACGAAATTCGGCAAAGTGGTGCAACAACAGCGCGTGTTTACGGCTCAATAGTTATAGACAATATTTTTCTTTCATAGTCATTTATTTTCTTGTTATCCATTTTTAAAGTTTTAATTTTACTTTCAATTAAATAAAATTTCAAACATATGTAGTTCTGTAAATAAACAAAACATGACCTATCTTCATATAACATTGTTTTCTTAAAATGAGTTTCCGAACACGATGTCAAAGTTTTATACACCTATTACAAATCACCTCTATATATATATATATATATATACCTATACAGGGTGCGGCATTAGTGTGTCGAAGTACGATATATCCGTTATTAAAGGGGAATTCAAAAAAAGTTATTTACAAAAATTATAGGCAACTTCAAACTTCACATTATAAAATTATTTTCTTATTTACAGGGTGTTACATATTAGCAGGGTGAACCAAACATCATTTTTGTTTAAATGGGACACCCTATATATTATTTCAAATTTACATTAAGCTCATTTCCCCCATACTTCCAATATAGGGTTTCATTACGTTATACAGGGCATTTCAAAAGTTATGGTCAATTGTACACGAAGATCATTCTCATTTCAACTTCATGTGTGTCCTAAACAGAACAACCTAACAATATTTTTTTCCAGGCATAACTTTTTGACATTGGTACAGTGTTACGAGAAAGTGCTACTTCTTGATTATTGCACCAATTGAATATAGAGCGAGCCAAAACTTGATTTTGTCAATTTTCTTAAATGAATCATCCTGTATTTTATTTTAAAAAGTGAAAATACACATTATGTTGTTTCATTTTTATTAAGCACTCCCTATAGTTAATGATCGTTAATTTCTGAGATATTTTCAATTTAATTACAGAAAGAGATTTTTTTTTAAATTTCTATTATAACAAGTTAGCCGTGAAAAAATATCCACCGAAAACATCAATACAGCATTGCGGTCGATCTTAAAATTCTCGACTGACATTACTTAACATTTCTACATTAATACTCTGGAATGCTTCTCGTATTCTATTCTTCATATCATCTTGTGTGGTTGGGGGTATTTGATACACACGGTTTTTCAGATAATCCCACTTGGAGAAGTCAATTTTACTTAACTCTTGTGAACGAGCTGGCTATGCAATGGGTCCTCCTCTCCCTACCCATCTTCCAGGAAAATAGGTATTAAGATGGTTATGAATTAATCTAGTGTGACGTACCGGGGCTTCATCGTGTAACAACCACATTCTTTGACGAATGTTAAGAGGAACGTTTGCCAACAGTAATGGTAAATGATTTTCTAAAAAGTCCAAATAAACCTGACCATTCACTGTTCCATCGAAAAAATGTGGTTCATTTACGTAATCTTCAACTACACCACCCCAAACATTCAAAGACCACCTAGTTTGACTATGATTTGCTATAAGACGGGGATTACTTGTCGAATAATAATGGAAATTGTGTCTATTCACAGTTCCATTTTTATGAAACGTGGCTTCGTCTCCAAAGAGGACAAAATCAAAGAAATCCGCCTGATTGTGTATTTGTTGTTTAGCCCATTCCCAAAAAGCAACCTTTATGGGATAGTTATCTTCGAGTAACTCTTGATACAACTGGATATGGTATGGATGCATCTTATTTTTACACAGTATTCTTCGGACGGACCTGTCACTAATATCAACCTGACGCGAGATTTCACGTAACTAACATGTGGATTATACGTAACCTCAGGCATCACCTTAAATTTATTTTCCTCGTTAAGTACAGGTTTTGTCCTTTCCTTTTTTTTCATAAACTACTGAACCCGTACGATTAAAACGATCTACTAACCTTTCCAACGTTATTTTCTCGGGTTCTCTTCTTACGGGACATCTCGCTTTGTAAATTCTTTGCGCAAATAAACAATTTTTCACACATTGTCCAAGTACCCATATCATGTTTGTTAATAGTTCTTTTCAAACAGCATTTAAGTGTTTACAACTTGATAAACACTACACAATCTCAAAGAAGTTTGTTAAATTACAAGCTACTAATTATTACTGATAATATCTATCTGTCATTTATTCACGGCTAACTTGTTATAATAGAAATTGTTAAAAAAATCTCTTTCTGTTATTAAACTGAGAATATAATTCACAAGTCATATGGTACATTTTTGATTACTTTCATTGGTTTAAATACAAAAACAAAATCGCAGAATAGGCTATCAAATCGGTGATAATTTTATCATCGCATGTTGACTGTCACATGATTTTAATGAATAAAATATTTTTCTGTCAAAGTGATAAAAAGTTTCAAAGAAATAAATAATTGTGTCGATTATCTTGCCACTGGAAAATTTACTATCAGAGTGACAGATCGTTTAAAATTGTAAACTTCAAAAAATATATTTTCTAGTAACGCTCATTATAATTATTCTCTTACCAAATATAACACGTGTTATGAATAATAAACTTGAGCTATTACCGATGATAATCATAACACTAGTTATATTATCCCCGAAAATACCTCAGAAATTAACGATTTTAGCTATATGGAGTGCTTAATAAAAATGAAAGAACATAAAGTGTATTTTCACTTTTTAAAATAAAATACAGGGCGATTCACTTGAAAAAATTGACATAATGTATTCAATTGGTGCAATAATAAACAAATAGCACTTTCTCGTAACACTGTACCAATGTGAAAAAGTTATGCCTGGAAAAAATTATTGTTAGACTGTTCTGTCTAGGGTATACAGGATGTTAAAATGAGAATGATTCTCGTGTACAATTGACCATAACTTTTGAAATACCCTGTATAACGTAATGAAACCCTATGTTGGATGTATGGGGGAGATGAGCTTAATCTAAATTTGAAATAATATATAGAGCGTCCCATTTAAATAAACAGCTTGTTTGGTTCACCCTGGTAATATGTAATACCCTGTAAATACGAAAGGAATTTTATAATGTGAAGTTTGAAGTTGCCTATAATTTTTGTAAATAACTGTTTTTGATATCTTCTTTAATAACGGATATATCGTACTTCGACGCACTCATGCCGCATCCTGTATATATATATATATATATATATATATATATATATATATATATATAAAACAAAAAGTATATATACATGACGAAGGGAATCGTAGGAATACAGATATCTTGAGAGAGAAAAAGATGCTTGCATTTTTTTGTAATCATATATAATCGTACAAGAAACGTATGTAGTTACCTCAAAAAATTGTACATGATCAGATACTGGAGTGCGCTTTCGCCTAACAGTGTTGCAGTGATAACGACACTTCTGTATATTTTTCGGTATGTATTCTATATTTTAATTAAAATACGTGGAAACCATTAATCGCGTTACGCCTCTTAAGGTAACTGTAAATGCAGCCAATGTGTGTTTTATGAAATACTTGCTCCCGAGATTGTTTAAGTAATTAAATTTATATAAAAAAAAAATTTAACAATTAATTGGAAGTAACCAATTTTTGTGAGGTCAATCCCCCACTTGTGACGTCATATGCCACGCCCATTTTCACCACGTGACCCCGTCCCTTTTCCCACGTGACCACTTCCACTTCCAGCGTATAGGTCGTGCGCGCGCATACTGCCCGAGGCCGCGCGGTCTGATTGAATGACCTAAGGGCAGGCCACGCCCCCTGGTTTCTAATTATTCCTTAGACTCCGCACAGCCTCCAGGCTCTGTGCTCTGATAGGAGGCCTAAGGCTCTGTATTCTGGTTGTTTGGTTTTGTTGGTTTACTTGTGGCGCCATCTAGTGGTGTATTACTAGGACTAATGAGTGTTTTCTGTAATAGAGGTTTATCGTGGCTCTACCTGGTGGTATATTTTTAAAAGTAGATGTCCTTGTAATTGTTATGACCATCTCAAAAGACAGCTATAAGACATCGCAACTAGCTCTCGGATCTTTGCCCCTTGTCGGGCCCCCTTGTTTATAATGGCGGGAAAACTAGAAATTTGAAATATTATTCTAATAACGGGCCCGCATACTATCCTACAAGACAACTACAGGCCTCCGCAACTTGTTCTCAGATCTTCGCTCCTTGTCGGACCCCTGATTGTTTGTGACGTCATCTAGTGGTGTATTTTTAAAACTAATGAATTCTTTCTGTAATAGAGGTTGATCGTGTCTCAACCTAGTAGTATATTGTTGAAAGTAGATTTAACTATTATGGTGGGGAATTTGAATAGTATTATAATAAGGGGACCCACACACTCTCATAAGACACCCTTTTGACTCCTACAGTTGTCTCAGACTCTTAGTCCCACTGCAGTAGCCTCCGTGTTTGTTTCTCTCACATGCAATGTGAGAGAATGGCTTAACCTAGTTGTGTATTTTGGAAAAAGCTATTTGCAAATTTCTGTAATGAGGTCTGGTCGTGGTTCCGTTTTAAAAGTATCGGAAGGCAGTAAAACTTAAAATTGGAAGTAGCATTCCAAACTAGACTAGGGTTCCGTAACTAGGCTGTAAGTGAATAATTGATTTCAATATGTAAGATAAGTTTAAAGGAAAATGTAATGATAGTTATCTCTAACGTGTTGATAACAGCTCAGGACTCTACACAGGGAAAATTCACGGAGTAATCACGTGCTTTAGATTTGAACAGTATTTAAATGAAAACCTAAACATATTTTTGATATTAAGAGACTCGTAGATAAAGGTAAAATCTAATATTGGCCATACCAATGTTTTTAAAAACAATTCATAGTATCGTGCTATCTACAAAAAAATCTCTAAGGCGTTTTAGAAAAGCACGTTAATTAGGTAATTACAGAAAAGGTGAACGGTCCTTGAAATACAATTCCTATTAAAAGAATTAAGGTTTTTGATTAATTACAACCAAACACCGATAAGAGCTTTGTTAAAGCGAGTAACGTATATATGAACATATTACTCTGTCTGAACATTTTAAGCTTACTAAGACGGATACCATTCTTAAATTTATTATAACCTTTGTGTCTAAGATGTTAATTTGAATCTAGTATCTGTCAAAAAGCCATAGATCTGTAAACATGTTTCAAGAATTTATTTCAACTTAGTTGACTTATCAGCTTCCGCCGACAAGCATGTTTTCAGAATTCGTTTCAACTTATCAGTATGCTTGCCTGAAACCAGTGTCAGTCGGAGGGTCCTAGCTACAAAAATATGATGATGAAAGTCTAAGATGTGGATTTGAAGCAAAAAGTTTCGATTCGTAAACAAAATCGCTGAAAGCCAATGTACTCTCAAATAAGATGGCGAAAACAAGTTAGCTGGAAGCCAGAAAGGTCCTCGGAAACAAGATGGCGTAAGAAAGCAAGCAAGATGACGGAAAAACAAAAAGAACACTCAATTGTTAGCAACGCGTTTAACATAGGTTTATTTTCAAGGTGTTAACCTCACTGAAAAAGGACACGCCTGACCAAAATGTCACCCCAAGGCACCACTTATACCCAACATCAGCGAAAGTGAACGCTGGATACTGCTGCAGCTCTCATTTACGTTTGAGTTAATATCAGTTCAGAGAAGTATTTATTAATACGTTGAAAAGCAAATCCATAAACAGATTTTAATTACTTCTCAGTTACTAAAGCGTTGAGTAATATCGGAAACGAGTTTAATGTGCTGATCTGGAAACAGTTTCTATCAAAGCATCTTGGATATAGAAACAAGATTTAAAATTTAAGTCTAAGATATTAATTTGAAACTAATCTCCTTCAAGAGGGTCTTAGATTTACAAATAAACTCCCGCCATAACAATTACAGGGATCTATTTAAAATATGCTACCAGGTAGAGCCACCATCAACCTCTGTTACAGAAAACATTCACTAGTCCTAGAAATACACAACTAGATGGCGCCACAGGTAAACAAACAAAACCAACCAATCAGAATACAGAGCCTTAGGCCTCCAACCAGGATACAGAGCAATAGTTGACTTCAGAAAGGTAACAATCTGAATTGCCTTTCTTTTTACAATAGCAAAAGACAACCTCCTTTTAATAATCACAGCTTCAATTGTCTATATAATCGGAGAGGCTTGTTCAGTTCACTACATTAATCCTAGCATGCATGTAAGTACGAGTAACTAATCAAGTAAAATTATGTCCTAGTAATCTGAACATTCTTATCTACAATGATAGAAGATTTTTTAAATTGTAGCTAACAAAGATAGTTTAAAATAACACGGAGTCCCGTGCTAACGTTTTATGTAAAAGTTCAGTAATAATTACTCTAAATTTGGTTAAAATATGTGCACAAAATATTAGCTAATGGTTTGATCAAATTATAACAATTCTACATTAGTGAAATATTTACCAAAGTTGAATAGATTACGGATGTCCATGTGACAAAGAAATTGCAACCAAGGCAAACAGTTCATTAAAGATACTTTGTAATATGGTTAATTTAAATGCATTTAATCTTATGTAGATGCTGTAGTGATCTCTGCTGAAGGCAGCGTATAACGTATAAGAGGATAGAAAGTAAATTCCGCAATACATTTTTATTGGTATATACGATAATGGAATAATCTGACCTGGTGTTGAACGAGTACTTGAGCCTTAGTTAGTGCTGCTTAAATTCCATCATCTTAATCTCCAGTGACAATGTAAAATCAAAGATAACGAGACAAAAATACTTGAAGCACAGCTACCAGTCATGTACGAGTAGCCCCAGTTAAGAGAACATCGTAGCAAAACCAAAAACGAGACGAAAAGGTACATGACGTATAATCTCAACACACCAATAAAGAAAAGCTAGAAAGAAAGTAAGGGATATAATTTGTTCATCTAACGTGTTTTACTTCTGTGGATCGAAGGCGGGTTCTATGTGATGATTTAACACGATCTGGTTAAATTATAATTCCCTTACGAAACAATATTGAAATATGTATTTTAAGCCTGAAAGAGAGATTCTAATTGCAACGAAGTTGAAAGAAGCAGAGCAAACTTATCAAATTACAAATAATATTTTACTACATCCGCATAAATAGCAATTATATCATTTTACAAAGTAAAGAAATATTATACATCTAAATTTCCCCATAAAAGTGATGATTAACATCGACTAAACAGCAAAAAGAGGGATTTTCTCAAAATATATGCACTTCACAACAATGGCTGTTTGGAAAAGGAAGCACGCACCAGGAAGAAATTTGTCAACCCAAAATGTTCTTATCAAAAATCATTGTTGCCAAAGTCAAATTTATATGTATTTCAATAAAGAATTGTTTGTAAGATATACTTAATTTAAGATTACCCCCATCTAGTGGTAATTCAGCAAAGTAACAGATGTATGAATTTGAAACTAACTAAAACCCACGTACATCCGATAGATAGCACTAGTAGTTTTATTTAGAACTTTTATAAAGTAAAACAGTACATATGATGAAAGAAATAATTTAATCAATTATGATTTGTAACGTAAATGGTAAAGGCAGTAAGTACAGAAAATTTAGATGATTATGGTAGACAAATAAGTAACGAGTAAATATTCAATAATTAATTAAAATTTTTGTTTGGTGTTTGGAACAGTAAAAAAAGGAAATGATTAAGTCGATACGAAAAGCTCAGATATCGATTTTTTCGAGTTTAATACATTTGTGGGTGTATTTTATCTTTCTCTCGTATATACTAACGGTTGAACGTTTTGTCTTTGAAATTAACTTCTTAGTTTTTTTTTATCACTTTAATGCAAGCGTATTCATCCGTGTCATGATCCAAATTTATTTAGGTGTTGTTTTCCTATTTGAAATGCTGACGAATTGTATCGAAACTGTATGGGTCTAATGCATTACACGGAGAACGCAGTTTATTTGTTATTTTGGCATATGAAAATAGATTCAGTAATTTTGGTAAAGACCAACTCTGAAACCACCTTTTAAGTGTACTAGGTGATTTTAATTTGAATTGAATGATTTGATTAATGTAACAATTGTGTTGACATCTCGATGGTTGTTATTATTATTTATAATACATATCTTTAGGTTAATGTACTTATTGTGTTTTTTTTAATGTAAACTCATTTATTATACAGCATATTTACCCACATTTTAAGTGTTTGTTTTCTTATGAGGTTAAGTTATTGAATTAACGTCAATACTTTTTGTGTCAGTAATTACGTGCGGATTATGTTGTAACTTTTAAAGGTCGATTACTTAATGCATCATAGTATCTTCTTGAATTTGAGCATATTTGATGGCGAATTGATTTAATTACGACTGGTAGAATTAAAGTGATTTCTTTTTTTGTCGTGAATTAAGTAAAGTACAGTAACGTATTTATGAAGTAAGACAATTGACCGATCAGCTATTTGTTTTTATGTATGATATTTTGCGAGTAGTCGCAATTGAAGCGATTTTTATAGGAATCAACATCCCGATTGTAGACATTATTGATTTGACTAGCATTGCTAAACAGGTAAGCAAATTTGATTATTTGTTATGGCAAAGATGTATATTTTCCCAAATTTAGGAATTACACCTCGATTTTATCGTTTATTAAATTTTAGGATTTTACAAATTTTCAATCGCGTTTAGTTTTGTTGTGACGTATTTCTTTTAGTTTTGAAATTGAATAATTAATTACCGTTTTGATCGGTTATTTTGGGTATTTCAGCCAATAATTTTGGCGCTAAGTTTATCGAAATATTTTATGAGTTCTTTTAGTTTCATTTTCGAAATTTTGCGGCTTTTAAAGTTTAGGTAAACTTTGCGTAAATATCTTTAGAGTAGAATTTTCCGGAAGGGGAGTATTTTATTTTTGAGTGAACATTATAGTTTTCTGTTAGGTCACTATAAGATCTAGTTTATGACGTTTCACCGCTATAAATGTTTCTAACAGGTGGCACCTTTTTTATCTTTCCTCCTGATTTTTACGTTTTTGGAGTTGTGACGAGTGCCTTTTTGCAGCATTAAGTAAGAACCCCGCCCACACCGCTGAGCTATGCCGTGCGCACCAATTGCCTTTACGGGCTTGATGCTCTAATGAGTATTTCGCCTATAACACACCTTGCAATAAATCAATGCCCTAAAACCATAACAATAGTTTTTATCCATGCTTTTGATCGTTTTTCTAAGGCGCACACGCTCACGCACATGGGGACAGATACGCACACGCATACGCGCACACAAGTGGACACACATACGCAATATAGAAATGGATAGATTGGTTTACAAATGATGAAAACATGTAAAAGCGTCGATAATTTAACATTGATTTTTTCACGAAGTCAATAATCAAGTTATTTCGATATCCCCACTTTATTAATCCTATGAAAAGTGCCAAGCCACAGTTGTAATGTATACAAAGGCAGTATTATTTACTGCCTTACCTTAATAAGGTTCAACTGTATACTTTACAAAAAGTATGAAGGATGACAATAGAAAGTTAAATAAAACCGCATTTGTCTTTGGTGTAGTTAATTGTATTGATAATAAAACAAGAAAATTAGGTTATTTTATCATTAATATCGGCCCTAACAAGTGATTTACGTGGTGTATAAAATGAACAAAACCTTTTGCTATAAAAGCTGCTGTTGCCATATACAGGGTGTTTTTAAATCCATGCGAAAAAATTCAGGAAGTGATTGCCCGTATGAAATTATGGTGGGTCTTTCGTATAACAAAATTTCCTCAGCCCACCCCCTTCCGATATATCACTCCTAAAAGGTGTTGAGTGAAATTGAGTTATTATTTTTTTTCTCAAATTTAAGTAAAGATCGAAACTTGAAATTTTCTAATTTCCGTGCACTCGCAAAGGACTAACCAATGGTATTTTTTCAACATTTATTATGAATCGTATTTTATTCTTGCATTTTACATCTTTACTGTTTTACACTCTCAATAAGTAGTTTATTATTTAAAGAATAAAAATCATGGTATTGTATGTTATTTTTTCTTTCTGAATCTATCGGTTCTGGGAAAAAACTTTAAGAATAAGAAATGTTTATAAATAAACAGGGATTTTAAGTAACATTTTTATTTCACAAAACTAAAAAACTAAAACTAAAAAAAGATTTGATATTAAATAAAGTAAGGGTTGCTAATTTCACCCCCTTATAATGGAACAGGAATGTTGAAAAAATACCGGTGGTTAGTCCTTTGCGAGTGCACGAAAATTACAAAATTTTAAGTTTACATCTTTAGTTAAATTTGAGAAAAAAAAATAAAAATTCAATTTTACCCAACACATTTTAGGGGTGGGTTGAAAAAATTTTATTATAGGAAAGACCCATCATAATTTCATACGGGAAATCAGCTCCTGAATTGTATCGCATGAATTTAGAAACACCCTGTATATGTTTTTTTTCTATATGCGCGAGTTTACCATAAAAAAGTCAATGTCAATTTGTGTATAGGTTATTTCTAGTATACGGTGACTTTGTAACACCCCCAATTTATATTAATTTTCTATAGTACCATTAGAATGATGATATTGAAGCTGTTATAATCTACTTTGCTTCAAATACACGTTCAGAAGCATACCACTTTTGCAATTATTCGATTTCACAGTTACTACTTCTAAAAATTTTTAATTGTATAAATTAGTGAAATGGAAAGTTATACAAAGTATGCATGAAAATAATGCTTAATTTTGGTATAGGAAACGGCATTTCGATTGTATGGCAGCGTGACAAAACCACAGTTGTACCGATTATAGCACGATAATGTAGAATTCGCGTGCTTTTATAGGTTCTATTAAATAAAAAATTACGACAGGCAAAATCAACAAATAATAATTAGAATGTAACCTATATAATTATATTTAAAGTAATATATTTTGGTACACTATCAAAATGAAAAAAACTTTTTATTCATGCCCTATCGATTGTATAAGTATTAACCCACTAAATCGTGTTTATGGGAAGGAAGATAATAGATGGTACAAAATACCGTTTATATTTAGTAAACGCCATAATAATTTTCTTTTTATTTCAAATAAATTCAAGAACTGATAAGAATTCTACCCTTATCTACAGTATGTTTTAAAAAAGAATGAATACATATGCAAATTTTCTTTAGTTTATCAGTTCAATGAATTCTCATCTCTAAAACATTGTTAAGAATGAATTAATGTATAAAGGATAAATAAAATTTTTGCAGTGTATGTTAATTTAATTAACAGAATCTGCAGAATTACATAGATAAAATTATACCGGGTTTAAGCTCTTTTCGCCGTGATTACCACGAGGAGGTTAGATTAAATGCTGCACCGTTACCCGTGGAAGTGATTGGATTGGTAATTTTTAAAATCGAAGCCATTAACTATAATGGCACATTCAGCTTTGGGTAGATCCCTTATCATTTAAGTGACCCTAAATCCATATTGTATTGAAGCTATGATGATATAGGCGAATGGTATTTATGTACTTTATAATCAAATTAGAATGGTAAGTAAATTTTAACCGCATTTGCTCACACAGAAAGAGAAATTTACTATTTTTGTTAGAGATAGGCATAAAGCATTATTTTAGGGGGTTAGACGGTGTATGTTGTTCGTGATGTTCAGCTGCGGTCATTTATAACCAAGGGCTACTACTTTAAGCTTCTTATGTGTCGGCTATCACTGATCGTATTTTACGGCCTCTACAATCTGTAATAATCATTTATCACCTGCTGAAATTGTTAAGATAGATCGATTGTCTCTACTTCGATATGGCATATGAACATTTTTCAGATCTTTGAGTTATCTCTATACCCCTTAAACCGTTACACTTGCGTACAATGGTGCATTTTTAAGCAATATTAATTATATCTACGGTATAATAGTTTAATACACAAGATAGTTAGGTATAGGTATTATTGTCGTTTCATATTCTATAAACAAGGTCGTCAGTTAATTTAGTAAATTATGCAGTGCTAATTAGAAGGGCTGCGATCAATACCGGCCCAGCTATAGTTTGTTGTGACATTTATCCCGGTCCTTACCTTTAACACCTTTACCCAGTTGATTTTGCCTTTGTTTTCAATATATGTGACTACAAGACATGCTCGCCTCATTAAATTTTTGTTTCAAAATCTTAAAGTTCTAGTTCAATCGCTTATTATTTTTTTTATCTTCGCATAACTAAAGACCATTCTAAAAGTACTTAGAAAGAAAATGTTTAACAATTTGTAATGTTAACCGCATAAAGGTATGAAAAAGCAATATAAATGCATGTGAAAACATCTACTTTATGACTTCAGAATCAATGCAGTACAGATAAATTCTAGTTATGTCCGAGTAATGTATCATTGCACAAGTTTTACTTTGGAATTAATTTCATAAAGTAAAAGTAACAGCATATACATCCGCATTACTGCTTACACTTATCAACAGTAACCTCTATGGAATATGGGGCTTGCAAAATGTACATTGTCGGCTATATAATGTAAAGAAATGACTCTTACAGCTTTGCAAACGCAATTTCGTAATTTTTAAATTACGAATTAATGTTAAACATACCAAACTCATGTGTTAAGTTTAAATAAATGTTAATTCTAAACCTTTAAGAAATAAGCTTTTTATAAACAATAACAGTAAAATGGAGCAAATTATTATTATCATTTTTGATCTTTAGTTTATTTGGTTTAGTTTGAAGCTTTTTATATGATTCTAAGTAATTACTTTTTCACTTCTATCTACTACTATTAAATAGGGCTTATGTTATTTCATTATATTTTAGTGTTTTATGTTGATACTAACGGATGCTATAAAATCATTAAATACAAATTCAATAATTCCGTAAGCACTATACATAATTACATATCTATAGCAGCTTAATTGCTTATGTAAATGTGACAGTTCCACCCACCCATCACTGATAGATCATTACGTTGTAACTTTCTTTGTTTCTTTTCTGGTTGTTAATCGAATGAGTTTAACCTCGGTGCATTATTAAATTTAAAAACAAAAAATTAAAAAGAATCAAAACACCACCGAAGAAAGACATGCATTCAACTGATACAGACTGAAGAATTGCACATTATACATAATTTTTACCTTTCGAACATATATAAGGAAGGTATTGGGAATGGCCGTAAAAAAACTCGATTTCTTCGAAACATTGTAAGATGTTTGACACCGATTTGCGTTCGATAGCTGTGTATGTGTGGATGTGTGTGTGTGTGTGTGTGTGTGTGTGTGTGTGTGCGTGTGCGTGTGAGTGTGCGTGTGCGTGCGTGTGCGTGTGCGTGTGCGTGTGCGTGTGCGTGTGCGTGTGCGTGTGCGTGTGCGTGTGCGTGTGCGTGTGCGGTGCGCGTGCGTGCGGTGCGTGTGCGTGTGCATGTGCGTGTGCGTGTGCGTGTGCGTGTGAGTGTGCGTGTGCGTGTGCGTGTGCGTGTGCGTGTGCGTGCGTGGCGTGTGTCGTGCGTGTGGGTACATGTGCGTGTGTGTGCGTGCGTGTGCGTGCGTGTGCGTGCGTATGCGTGCGTGTGCGCTCGTGTGATTGGGCTTGCGTGCGTGTGCATGCGTGCGCGTGGGTGTGTGCGTGTGCGTGCACGTGTGCGTGTGCGTGTGTGCGTGCGTGTGCGTGTGCGTGTGCGTGTTCGTGTGCGTGTGCGTGTGCGTGTGCGTGTACGTGTGCGTGTGCGTGTGCGTGTCGTGTGCGTGTGCGTGTGCGTGTGCGTGTCGTGTGCGTGTGCGTGTGCGTGTGCGTGTCGTGTGCGTGTGCGTGTGCGTGTGCGTGTGCGTGTGCGTGTGCGTGTGCGTGTGCGTGTGAGTATGAATGTGCACGTGCGTGTGCGAGTGCGTGTTTGTGTGCGTGTGTATATGTGCGTGCGTGTAGGTGCGTGCTTGCATGCGTTCGTGCGTATGTGTGTGTATGTGTGTGTGTATGTGTGTCTGTGTGGGTGCGTGCCTGCGTGTGTCCGTGCGGGCGGACGGGCGTGCGTACGTGCATGCGAACGTGCGTGCGTGTGTGTGAGTGTGTGTGTGCGTGCGTCTCTCTCTCTCGTTCTCCCTCGAGCGTACATTCGAGCGTGTGCGTGAGCGTATGCGTGTGCGTGTGCGTGTGCTTGTGTGTGCGCGTGCGTGTGCGTGTGCATGTGCGAGTGTGTGCTTGTGCGTGTGCGTGTGCGTGTGCGTTTGCGTGTGCGTGTGCGTGTGTGTGCGTGTGAGTATGAATGTGCGTGTGCGTGTGCGTGTGCGTGTGCGTGTGCGTGTGCGTGTGCGTGTGCGTGTGCGTGTGCGTGTGCGTGTGCGTGTGCGTGTGCGTGTGCGTGTGCGTGTGCGTGTGCGTGTGCGTGTGCGTGTGCGTGTGCGTGTGGCGTGCGCGTGCGCGTGCGCGCGCGTGCGCGTGCGCGTGCGCGTGCGTGGCGTGTGCGTGCGCGTGCGTGTGCGCGTGCGTGTGCGTGTGCGTGTGCGTGTGCGGGTGCGTGTGCGTGTGCGTGTGCGTGTGCGTGTGCGTGTGCGTGCTGCGTGCGCGTGCGCGTGCGCGTGCGCGCGTGCGCGTG